>JAIUZE010016805.1:0-25307 GCA_022085475.1 Heliosperma pusillum
TTTAATATGTCTTATTTTGCTAGTTTTGTATCCAAGTTTTCGTCTTTAATGATTTTCCTTATTAATATGAGTGAGTAGTGTTAGACTAGGGTAAGATGGGGGATTTAATGTGAGTTTATGGGTTGATTATGGTAATTGGGCATAAAGATTATGTCTTTTGGTAGTCTTTTCGTTTTGTGCACACAAGGTGTTTGTTGAAATGCTTGAATGAGTAATTCGAGTCTTTCTCATGTTTTATTGCTAGTTTGAGCGAGAGCTTGAACTTGTATTGTTGTTGTTGTGTGTGTTGGATGTTTAGGGAGATGTTAGGGCGAGAACCCGATCGAACCTTAGGCTAGGGCTTGTCTCGCATCGAGAGTTGGAGGCTTGCCCTTTAATCCGTCTTACACCGAGAGGTGGAGACATGTTTAGACTATCTTTAGACTAGTCCTAACCCCCTACCATAATTGACCCATGCTTGCATTGATGAACCCATCCACCCTAGTTCCTTTTAGTTATTGTTTTTACATCGCATATTCGCCTTCTTGTGAGCCTAGATTATCGTTAGTCTTCTTCAACTTGCTATTTGCTAGAACTAAACTAGAACTCGATTAAACCGCCTTAGAACCATAATCACCGTCTCTTGGGATCGACCTCCTTACCCTACTACATTAATTAGTTTTGTATTGAGAATTACAAATATTTGTTTGAACCGGGGGAGGGCGACTAACCCCGCGTCAGCTACGGAGTATGAAATTTAAATTGATATGATTTGAAAACCCAAAATAAATAACAAAAATATCATAACTTTGACAGAAAAAATTTCTGTAAAAAAATAAACTAAAAATTTATAAAAACAAATTCCCAATGCTTTCAAAAAATCAAGTTGGGGAAAAATGAAGCTTGAACAGTTTAAATAAATATTTATAAGTGCATGTAGTGAATCTGGAGATTTTAAGCTAAAAAAATAAACCAAATCCAAAACCAAATGAAATAATTGTATGATGATAAGATCAGGGGTTTTAATTAAATATTATACCTGTGGTTAATCAATTGAAATCCATGAACCAAGTGAAAACAAGAGAGATCTGTCCGAACAATGGATTGAAATAAATAGTTATGTGATTTATGTACTTTTTAAGAATGAGGGTGCAGCAAGGAGAAAGGGTTCTGCATGAACATGTGATTGGTGAAAGTGACGGCACAAATTTTGACAGTGAAGTACTCCAAATGAGGTTAAATGGGAGTATGTTTGGTAATTGACGAGTTTGGCTTGGTAATATGTAGGTTGCGTTGATATTGTTGCCAATCAAGAATAGAAAAATGTGAAAGCTTAATTATAACTTGGGTCTGTTATGTTTTTATAATTTTCAAATATCATCAACGTTTTAAAAAAAACCTTGAAGTACTAAACTTAATTATAACAGTAAATCTTGCTTAAGACGGGTCAAATACTATCGTCAAATGGTGGTACTAAGACAAAAAAGTTGGTATTTTCTAAACAACAAGTGGGGGTGATTTGGTATGTATTTGACCCGTCTAAGCTTAAGATGGATAGTCATCGTCTGAAATGAGAATTTGTCTAATTACAATTCTCTACTATTTTTTGTTAAACAATAAACTAGATAATAAAACTATGATTTTTCAAAAAAATAAAACTGAATTAGCGGAACATGTCATATGAGATCTATTACGCAATTAAGCAACCCATTAACAAATAACTCCAAATGAGGGTTTATCAGAGTATTTATTTAGCTTTTTTTTATAACATAATATTTAATATATGTGACCGCATATTTAAAAATCACTTGATGAATAAATAAAAGTAAATATTTTTACCCTCTTATCATTTTCAACAAGTCTCTTTACAATGCATCTAATTAAAATAGTTTTATGATAGTATTCAAATGGAAAAAATAAGTGTACTACCTTCCTTCATTCGTTTTTTTTTGTGTAATGAGGGAACCCGTAACTGCTATATTCGATTTCCATTAGGTAAACCCTCGGATATAGAATAATCTACAAACTACGTATACTAGGTAAGCGACCCAAAATGACATACTCTAAGTCTAGAAGGCATAAACTCATTTCATAAATATTTCACAAGGTTACTTTTCAGAAGATTAGAATCCGAGTCCTTTGAAATTTCACCTATTTTAACCACTTCCTCAACTCAATCTTATTATCTCCATTTTTCATAAAGTTTGTCCAAAAATAATTGTCCTTTCTAAATTTAATAAGAATAAAGTTGATTATCCAAAAGTAACCTATATTCAACTACTCCTTTCATTCCGGTCATTTATTTACCTTTAGTTTTAACACAGAGACGTAGAAAAAAGAAAGAGACCAGTCATTGGTAGATAAATGGATAAAAAATTACGTTTTCTCAAGAACTAACACTTATAAATACTTAATTGAAATATAATTTAGTAAACCAAAATCTTAATATGACGGGATATAAGACTTACATAATATAATTTTTTTTTTGAAGATAACAGTGTTTATAAAAAAATAAACATGCACTGACAGCTATTATAAAATTATAGCTGTGCAATTTTGTTAAAACTAGTTTCTTTAATTATTCCAAGTGCATAGTTGTAATTGATTAGAACAAATTTATTAGATTATATCCCTGAATTAGGAAAGTGAAACCATTAAACTTGATACTGTATAATCGAAATCAACAAGTGAAAAAAAGCCTCAGAATTGCAGAAAAAACATCAAGGTCTCAAAGAAACCATTCAGTCCCGAAAGATGGTGTTTTTATATCTGATTTCATCCCCGGCTTTACAACTATTAATATTATAAATAATATATATGTCTCATGGCAAAACCCAGATGGTTAAAGCAGCAACGCCACTATATAAGGTGATGGAATATGAGACCGTCAAATCAATGGAGTTTCCTTTCGGATCCTACAACATTACCGACTCTCTTTCTGACGTTTACGCTTGGGATTCACAAATATTTATTATTTGCCCCTTTTTTTATGCGTAACTGGGATTTTTCGGATAAATCCCCGTCATTATTATATTAATATCAACATAATTAAATTCACAAAATTTGTAAATAAAACAAAAAAAAAAGGGTTTCGAGATTCAGTAGCAGTAATAAGAGACTTCATACTTGATAAAACACAAGTCGGATCAAGTGTTGGATTACTAATATTTTTGCTTCATCATTATCTAAAATTTTAAATTAAATTAAATAAAAATAAAAAAAAAGAGGAGAAAAACTCAGTTCAGCGGGTTAATCGACACGCAAAGAGGGATTTAAAGAGAAAACCCCCACTGCAATCCGGTCTGTTGAGCTTGAATTTTGTAAGTCGTCACTGTTTTTCTCATGTTTTAAATAAACCATCGATTACAAATTCAATTAATTTGGGGAAAATAACGAAAAGGGTTTTAAACAATAATAATAAAGAAGAAGAAGAGGAAGTGAGCTGCGTATGGAAGAAAGAGGGATTGTGGTGAGATTTATAGGTGTGAGAATTGAGGATGTTAATATTTAGGGTTTTAGACAATGCCGGCGTTGGATTAGACTGCTATTAGCTTACGGCTTCTCTTATGTTGGGCTCACTTCCTTGGCTGCTCAACACCGTCTCTCCTTTTTTCTCTTACTAGGTTTCAAGTCTCCTTACTCGTTTTAAACCCGTGCAAATTATACGGTTATTCTATTTAAGATTTTGATACAATAAGATGAAGAAATAAAGTATCTATACTTTTTGTTTAACAATTTTAGTTTATAAAAGTAATAATTGATTTATAAGTTTTATTTGTAATTAACATAAATAATACTTATTGCATACTTATACGGAGCAAAAATTGTATAACCCGTTTTTCATTTAGTCAAACCCGTGCACGAAATAAAATGGAAATTTTGACATGTGCATAAGTATCTGATATAATTTTAAAAATCGTACTAGATATACTGCAATTTGTATAATTAAAACTATGTATTGTAATGTAAACATATATCAAAACCGTTTTGTATATTTTTGTTGTCCTCGACCATTTATGAGCTTATGAAGATATACATTTTAGGTTTATATACAAATATACAACAATCCAAATATGGGTCAATGACTCAATATACATTATCACCTAATACTTCTTCCGTTCCATTGAGTTCCTTACGTATTTCATTTTGAATCGTTCCGTTTGATTCTTTACGTTTATTTTACCCGCTTAAATATTTCTAAAAATTTATGTACAAAGTAAATGTACATAAATCAATGCACGATATTTCACATTGTTATTTTTGTATATGCATGTTACGCGGCTCGTTGATTTTTTAAAATTTCTATTCATTTGCCCTACTTTAATATGTTTACCGTATTTTTTTTACTCCATGTAAATACTCGTTGATGATTGGCTCGAAATCCGTATATGAGAGGATATTTAATTCATTATTATATACATCAAACTAGATTTTATGCTTGTGCGATGCACGTGTTTACATTAATGTCATTTTTCATAAACTTTCGATAACAATTAACTTATAAGACTATAATAAAATATACTAATTTTTAAGAAAATATTATTGATATATTGAGTCAACTTCTATTTTAACCATATTTTACTAGCCTTGCCATGACTCAAACTATATTTGACCTATATTATGATCCGGAAAATATTAACATGACTCTCCCGTTCAAATCAATTATTAAGTTTGCATATGTTTTGATTGATACATTCACAAAAAAAAATGATACAAGGTACATAAGAATTAAGCTCTCTAAGACAGTGCTTAAGAGATTCTTAAGATTTTGGGTTTATACATAAGTTCCAAATATAACTCATATTTGTAATCATAGGATTACCCCACATTATGCTAATTGTCTGATGTGGAACAATTCTACTATTTGTATGTTGTATATTCACCACATCTACATTATTTTTCAACGCGGGATAAATAACATAATAAGAATTACGTCAGGTATGTGCAAGTAATATAAGATTTATACTGTAATGATATCCTTTTTTTATATCATGAATCTAATTATATTATTTTCATAATTAATACAAACGTTTAAGAGGTCTCTAAACAATATTTGAGAAACTTAAATGATTTTGGGTTGATATTTAAGTTTCAAGGACGACTCCTATTTATAATCATATGATCACCCAGCTTATGATATTTTTCCGATGTGGCACAAATATTCTATTTATTCATAGTATATTCACCACACTTACATTATTTTTTCAATGTGAGACAAATAACATATTAAGTAGTACACCATTAAAATTATTATTTATGATACTTTCTTAACTTATTATTTATGATACTTGCCTAAATTAATTTTTGATGATGTAATTTTTTGCTAATGTGGATATGGTAATACAAACGTCAATATTGGAGAGATTCTAATAAAAACTTTTAAGAGGTATCTAAGACAATATTTAAGAAATTCAAAAGATTTTTGGTGGATACATAAGTTCCAATCATGACTCTTATTTATAATCATAGGATCACCCTAAGTTATGCTAATTTTTTAATGTGGAACAATGCTTCTTTAATTTTGATACATTGTATATTCACTACGCCTAAATTATTTTTCAATGTGGGATAAATAAGATACTAAGTAGTACATCATCAAAATTATTATTTATGATACTTTTATAAATTAATTTTTAATACAAACTTGTAAGAGCTCTCTAAGACAATACATAAGACACTCAAATTTTTTGGGCAGATACTTAAGTCTAAGGATGACTCATATTTATAATCATAAGATCACCCTCCCTTATGTAATTTTTCGATGTAAGACAATTCTTCTTTTTATACATAGTATATTCACCACGCCTACAATATTTTTCAATGTGGTACAAAAAAGATACTAAGTAGTACACCGTCAAAATTATTATTTATGATACTTTGCTAAATTGTTATTTATGATGATGTAAATTTATGTATATTTTCGGTGAAAATAATACAAAATTGTAAGAGATCTCTAAGAAATTACTTAAGAGACTCGAATTTTGTGGGTGGACACTTCAGTTCCAGGATGACTCCTATTTATAATCATAGGATCACTCTACCTTATGATAATTTTTCGATGTGGACAATTCTTCTATTTATACATAGTATATTCACCACACCTACATTATTTTTCAATGTGAGACCATTGTTATTTATGATAATGTAAATTTATGTATATTTCTCGGAGATAATAATACAAACTTTTAAGAGTTTTATAAGACAATACTTAAGAGACTCAAAATATTTTGGGTGGATACATAAGTTCCAGGGATGACTCCTATTTATAATCACAAGATCATCCCACCTTATGATAATTTTTTGATGTGGGACAATTCAAGTATTTATACATAATATATTCACCACACCTACATTATTTTTCAATGTGGGACAAATAAAATATTAAGAAGTATACTATATTTTTTTTTTTTGTAAAATAACTATTTCTTGACTGTTACAATAGAACTCCCTTCACACACCTATTTTCACCTCATTTGCTTTATTTCGGTCTCCTACACGACACTTTGACCTTATTTTTCGACGTCTATATGTTACTTTTTTTATTCTTGAAATTTTTTTTCGTGAAAGATGTCATGAAAATAAGTGTAAGTGTTTTTGTTTTATAATCTAATATTTTTTATTCTCCAACTTATTTTTGGTTAAAGTTTCTGCAATTTTGACCTTCGTGATAAGGTTAAAGTCGCGTCTCCTTAATCAAAGTAAACCTAAATCACAACTAACTAATAGTCAGCGGTAAGCAAGGTATCGAATCCACATGGAGGCGGTAGTATTCTAATCTGTTAAACTAGGTTTGTCTCTTAAGTAACAATTTCGGGGTTTGAATTGGGGTTTCTAAACTAATAGCAATTAATAACAACAACTAAAGTAAACAATAACAACTAATAATAATAACGACTAATAATAAGCAATAACAAACTAATAAGGTTAAAAACAATGAGATTAAAAGTCTAGGGTCTCAGGTTCACTAGGATTATTGTTCAGGGAGAGGGATAAAATCAACTATCATGCAATAAAGCTATGTAAGGTCACAAGATCGGTCGATTCAATTATGCCTTTTAGATCTACAATTTAACATGCGATCGCTATCATTAAACGAGTTCTATTCAATTATCGTAGCCTATCTTAGTCTTAACCCGGTCGGTGTCAATCCTAATTCGCGAGACTAGTTAATTAATCCTGACCAGTAATCAAACAACTAGAATTAAAACGATAATCAAACGATAACCATGCAATTGCAATTCAATTAATTAGTCTACCCCTTATAACAATCCTAGATCCCCTTTCAACCCTAGAAAGGAATTTAGCTACTCATAACAATATTAATAACAACAATATTAAATAAAGTAAGCATGATTAACAACTATGAATGGATGAACAAAGAATAATTAAAGAACAAGAAGGTAATTAACTGAATAACAAAGAAAGATTGAAGAATACCGATTACAAGTTGAACTAAAGACAATCGTCTTTGATGAATAAAATCCGGAGGCAAACAAACTAAATTAGGGTTTCTGATTTAAAGTCTAAAAGCATTCAAAAGCATAAGGAAGCATGTCTAATTATGAAAGACGAGCTTTCTTTTTATAATACAAAAGATCTAATTAATTAGGTTAAAGTTTAGGAAAATAAGAGAAAGCCGCCGAAATATAGGTTGCTCGATCGAGCAAGGCACTTCTGCTCGATCGAGCAAGAGAACAGTGCGACTCGACCGAGCAACCTTCATTTTGGCTTTGTTTCTTCACTTTTCTTCATTTCTTCTCTTTCATTCTCGATTCTTCTCGATTCTCCTCGATTCCCGTGCCTAACTTTCCACGATCCACCTCCGCCATGCTCCATATCTACTCAAAAAGCTCCAAATGCATCCAATCTCCATTAAAACATAACAAAAGCGGCAGAATCGATATTCTAGCTAAAATAGCATAGAAATAAGCAAGGAAAGACGGTAAATCAAGTTAAGTGCATCTAAGGGAGGCATAAAATATGTATATAAATAATGATCATCACTCCCAAAAGCGAATGAGGTGAAAATATGTGTGTTGGAGGGAGTATTAGAATAATAAAAATTACTTTAAAAAATTAATTTTTAAAAATTTTCACATACTTATACTCTAGTCCTATCATATTATCAACAATATAGTAGTAAAAAAAATATAAAATTTATACTCCAATGAAAGCATTTATACTCAAAAATTTTTCTTGCGTAAATAATAGTTGTGATATTAAAAATATTACATAAGATATTTTTCGTAATCTTGCAAGATCTTAAAATATATTTTTCAAAAACTGAAAAAGATGATGTTGACCAATAGAATTGCTCGAAAAAAACCTCTTATATATATATATATATTGATTAATAATGTAGAAAAAGGGTATGACCTAAAAAAACGTATGGCATATCAACTTTTATGGTTAACCACATTTATTATTTAGTCATTTTCAATTTTTTTTTTATCTTAGCTTATGTTATTTAAAAGTGGTACCGTATAATTAGAACTTATGTGGCCTATTATTTCTTTGTTTATATATAATTACAAGTGTAAATATAAATATTAGGCCGTATAAACGGGTCAAATAGTAGTACATGGAGGTAATAAAGACAAAAGTTTTGGTATTTTCTAGGCAACAAGTGGGGTAATTTGGTATGTATTTGACATGTCTTAAGCTAAAAACAGATAATGACCGGCTGAAATGAGAATTTGAAAATAAGCATAACTAAGGGGTTTTCAACCTAATAGCCGTATATTTTTTTCTTTTTTTATATGATATCCCTTCCCTTTTAAAAATCTATGTGATACCTATAAGCTTTTTATATTCTAGATTTCTAGTTGTTGCACTGCGCACGATAGTATTGGGCGAAGTGCCCCAATTTGGCTAAATGGTACGTTGAAATAACTTGGACTTATCAAAATAGAACGGTGCATAGTTGATCATATTTTTTTTAAACGTTGTCTCAGACATAATACATGTCGTGGCTTAGCAAACAAACGTTATGATACATTTACTTTAAAAAGAGTAACTCATACTTTAGCCATGCAAAAGGAACACTTGAAAATATTATCACCAAGTTGTTTTCTCTAGTAGAAGTAATTGATGAATCGTGTAAATCACGACTAAAACATGTTAATCTAACATCATATTCAGAAACTGATTCTCGAGACGCTTTAGAATTAACTATAAGCAGTTGAAGTGGTTATGCTAAAACTGGAGTATTTGTATTGAGTTTATGTGCAACATGCGAAAACTCACTAAAAACGTACATGAAAGTATACAAAGGTTTATATATAGGAAATTTAAGTACGTGCAGAGTCGTTAAAATATCCAAATTTCTTATAAACTCCAAAAATTGAGTATCAATACATGTTTTGTTGCTTTCAATTAATTGTAATTTCTAATGGATACATTAGGACAAGTGCGCTTAGAAGATAACACATTTTGCATTAGGGTTCTACATTTGTTCCCAATGAAAAGGTGACCGGTTTGGACACAACTAGAAAGAACGGATTTGTCTCCTCCTCCCCTTCTCCCACTTCCTCATCCTGCCCCTTTTCCCCTGTTCCATTTCTCTTTCATCTTAGCTGCCTCCTCCTTTGTCTTCCTCTACTCTTCTTATTTCCCTCCACCAATAAGACTCTTTTAAATAAATAAAAATGTGCACCGGAATTATGTTAAAAATATTGCCGGTCGGCAGATGGACAACATATTTACACAAATATAAGCACTTGAAACTAGGGGTGAGCATAGGTCCAAGACCAGACCGGACCAGACCGAAGAAGTAAATTTTGTGGATTGGAGACCGGATTGAACACGAAAAATTTGGTTTGGTCCGTCTTGGACCTAGATGGACCAAACATCATAATTTTTCACTATTAAAAATTAACCTTGAAAAATGTAAACTTCGGTCTTTTCGGTCTGGACCTAAAAAAATCGGTGTTGGACCGGACCAGACAGAAAACCGAACTCTAAAAAAGTGTGGACCGAGGAGCGGACCTAAAAAAATTCGGTATGGTTTCGGTCTAAACAAAATGGTCTGGTCCAGTTCATTTTTTTGGTCTGGACCTAAAGTTACTCAGTCCTATTTGAAACAATTGTCTAAATATCAATCTATGACTAGACCTCATGTGACACATGAGAACAATCACAAAAGGCATCCATAAATTCCTTCACATGGTGACTATCATATAGCAAGGCTCTATCCTATACCAAAAATTGTAATAGTAGCATAATCGTCAACAATAGGCCATTTCGTAATCACACTTTTAGTTGTTTTCATTTAATCATAATTATGCCTTTAGTTGATTTTATTTAATCATAATTCCTAACAGATGCATTACATTAAGTGGGCTTAGAAGAGAACACCGAGAAACAAAACTTAAAGACAGTCTAATATCAACAATTATCAACAATTATCATCAAGCGAAAACCAAGCAGAATAAGAACCAGAAATATAAATCCTCAATTATTCTGTCACTTTCTGCGCCTCCTCCAAAATTTTCAATATATGAGACGTTTGCCTTCTAATTTCACCAAATTCACCTTCTTATTGCCTGAAATCATCATTTATTCTATCACTTTTTTCCGCCTCCTCCAACTCTTTCAATATATGAGACATTTCCCTTCTAATTTCACCAAATTCGCCTTCTTATTGCATGAGATCCTCAATTATTCTATCACTTTCTCCGCCTCCTCCAACTCTTTCAATATATGAGACATTGCCCTTCTAATTTCACTAAATTCACCTTCTTATTGCATGAGATCCTCAATTGTTTTTATCACTTTCTCTACCTCTTCAAACTGTTTTTTATACATGAGACATTTCCCTTCTAGTTTTACCAAATTCATCATCTTATTGTCCGAGATCCTCTTAATCATACCTCGTTCATTTGAAACCTCTGCCAACGTACCCTTGCTTATTATCATCTCACAGGGTAAACCTCGAATTTCTTGCCAACCGATCCTTATTTGTTTCTTCATTAGCCGCATCTCCAAATTTCATCCAATTTAGTCTTCAAATGCCTAGAATCTCCTGCCTAAATTTCCGCTCTTCCCTCCTTTTCCAACATCGCCTTAAGTCAACATTTTCAACCCCCACAACTTGACCACAAATTCGCTACTTATCTTTCTTAACTTCGAAAATGTCCCTCGGCACACCTCTCTCTCTCTCTCTCTCAATCAATCCCTTCACACCCTCATTAAACCAACACTGATCCTTCCATGCCCCTTAAAGAAAGCAAGCACTTTTTAACCTAACTCTCATGGATCACTCATAAGGGTGTAACATGCTTGGCAAGTTAATTGAAATTGAAAGTTAATCAACAAATGGATTAAATCTTGATACAACAAACATGACTCTACCCCTAAATCGAAAGAGGTTTATTATTTTAGCAAGGCCATAGGAAAAAAATGGTATTTGATTCATACACTCACCACACCTCACTTTTGATCTCGGGTAATGTTTATTAGAAATTTAGGGTTACGATAATTCAAAAAATTGCAACCTTATGTCGTCTAATTCGAAAATTGGGGTCAATTAGGGTTATTTTATTATTTGCTTGATATTACTGTAACATATTGTATACTTAATATTTATGAAATGCTTGTATTTGCTCGAAGACTAACTAGAATTTTAGCAAAGGGTTGAATTTGTATCGCTACTGCTCACATTTCTAGTAGTCTGTCTAGTTAGTCTTGTGTAGTTGGTATACAAAATAATGTTGTTATTCACTATTATTTAGGTTTGTAAAATTGTTGAAATATCGGTATACAAACTAATGATGCTATGAAGAGCAAAACAATTTAATGTGCGTATATTCCTTGCAGATCAAGACGTGGGGAAATAGTACAATTCAACATTTAGCTGTAACTTAGATAGTTGGCATGTAGTGTTTAACTCTTGGGCTTTGATCCTACTGTAATGCTTGTAAATTCAGAAGAATATATTTGTTGTGACCAGTACAACTGCATATTTTGAACAATCTACACATTTTTTCAAGATGGAAAGCACATAATTTGTTGTTTAGTAATTGCTTCTGCCTTCTTTTTGTGCCATGACCAGGCTGTGCTCAAGAGACTGGATCAAGTATTTTTCTATTTGTACTACTATTAATTTTAGTTTGATTGCTTCTGGCTCTTGCCTTTTCTTATTTAACATAAGATATGATTTCATTGTTGTAAGCAGGTAATGTCGTCCATTATACTTTGTATTAATTAAGTTGGTTTGTCATATTAGCACTAATTTTGGTCCCGTCACGCCTAGATTGCAAGATTAAGGATGGTGAAGTGGAGAATTTGGTTATGATTTATGGATTGGCATCTTGGTTGCTTCTGTATTTTTCGTCAGGTAAGCCATTTTAATTGTAAGCGAGTAGTGACTACTATGAAGTACGCAATAAAAAATAAGCCATACGAAATCTTGTATCTTGATCCAAGGTCAGGCCAGTCTGTTACCTTTCACGTCATATAGTACTAAATATCAATTTTTGTAGGACGAGGCAGGGAGCTTGCCATGCAACTATTCCCTTGAGTTATATACTGAGGAGGAAGGACCATGGTACAATAGCCATCTAGCTTCTAATAATTTGCTTACTTTATGTCAAATATATGTTTTAATCACTACTACTTGGAATTGCGCCCTGGTTCTCAATTTTTAGTTGTCATTCTTGGTTTACTAGTTATAAGCTTTATATGTTCATTACTCAGACCCCCATATACCAAGGTGCCTTACAAGACCCCCTTAGCACACAAAAGTGCTACCATCTCGGTATGCCCGATGTAGTAAATATCATAACAAGCCATAAAGGAACAAGTTTATTTAATCAATGTTAAATATCAATACATGAGTCAAATGGATGACATACCATCCGACCAAAACTCCAGTCAATCAGTAGAATGTATAAAGAATACTAAACTAGTATCTAAGACTCCAATGTAACGCGGAAGCTAGACTCGATAAGTGATCTCATCCTTGATCCCGTCAATGCTCTAAGGATTCCCTGTGATCACCTGCTCATCATCCCCTAATGGATCGCAACAGTTTTGAAAACAGTAGAAGGGCCAGTAAATGCGTCTACCGATCAATGCACAAGATAAGCACAAGGGATAGAGAAACCAGAGGGACACCGCAACGGACACCTCAGTAGACTCAGGTTACCAACATGCTCTACAAAACCACCTATTGACCCTGGAACGCAGCCACAAATGTCGAAAGCCTCTCTCACCGCAGCGGGAGAACCCGGATCATTAATGTGCACATCCCCCACGTGGCTGGATAACCACAGGGGCAAACTCTGGGTGTGATCCGTCTCCCAACAGAATCACCAATCATAGTAGCCATAGTAACCAAGTAACCATCGTCAACAACCCCAAACCCGAACTCCATCAACATCATCATCAATCACATAACAAAAGCAAATACCATCTTATAAACATCGATTAATAACGCAATACCGAGTAGGGAAACCCTACCTTATCAAAGATCTGCAAATAGTACTATTGGTTAGAAGCGTTCCTCAATGAAGTCCCCCCCCTAAAACAAGCAACAATCATATAATCAATACCAGTCCATTCCCTCTCCCCCAATTCAATTAAGAATATCACAATAATCACAATCGAAGCGTAAACATGTATACTTACCAAAGAAATCGATCAAGCCAATGAAACAAGCAATTCCGGCACGAGACGATCAAAGGCTGTTGAGAAATTAGAGAGAGTTTGGAAAGCTAGGGTTTGTGATAATGAAAGCGTGAAAACAGATTATGAACTAATCCCTCATATGAAGCCTTTAATCATCCGTGCGATCGAATCCAAAAAACCATCGTACTCGGTCGAGTACGACTTACTCGGTCGAGTGCCAATGTCACCCGACCGAGTACGCGAGATCCCAATCATCCAAAAGTCATCAGCCAACTTTACTCGGTCAAGTAGCCTATACTCGGCCGAGTACACTATGTACTCGGTCGAGTAAACCCTACTCGGCCGAGTCCTCTAGCACATAAAAATATAGAGTATTACAATGCAAACCTAATGAATTAGGTTGTCTATGTGAGGATATGCTAGCTATTTGTTAAGTACTCGGTAACGTTTAGTCATCATTCGATAATTTAGTTTTAAACTCTTACTTTGAAATTCTTACAATTATGATATGCAGTACTACATATGAGTCTTACTTATGCCATACCATCAATGACTTATATAGGATTTAAGTTACATATTGACAATTTGAATTTATGGAGGTTCCACATGCCTTCATCATGGCATATGATATGAAATTCTATGATGACAATTTGATTATTTATGCACACTCCACACGTCAACCATGTTGCTTAGATGCTAATCAATGGGCAGGTCTGCCCGCAGATGTACAATTTTAGGGTTGTCAAGAAGTTTCTAGCGCCAAATAGTGTCGCATGTTATACCAATTTTTGTAAAATACATGTTATACATTGGTTTTTATTTTTGTCGATAGGTTAGTTGCCTAGATAATTTGACACATTGTGTGAATATATGATAGATCCTTTAATAATTGACTTCAGATAATTGTAAATATATTTTCTTTGTTGATTATCGAATCATCTTCCATTTTTTTTATTATTCGGAAGACAATTGACTAATGTCTTGAGCGACAGTAACGTAATTTTTTTTTATAAAAAAAAATATCAAAATAGACATCAGATTTTTATTAAAAACTGATTATATTTTAAATGGACATCGGATTTATTAGATATTTGTTGTCTATAGTTTGAAATAGACATCAGACTTTTAAATAAACAGATGCCTACGTGACATATAGACATCAGATTTTGGAAAAAGGGAGATGTCTATCAACCAAATAGACATCAGACTTAAATCTGCTGTCTATTTGTCTAATAACGTGTATCACTCAACTTAACATCAGACTTAAGTCTGATGTCTATTAGCAAAAACCCCGATGTCTATTACGTGTTTTTGTAGTAGTGGTGTCGTAAGGTACTTGATTAATAAACTGTTCTTTTCTTTTTAAAAAACGTTGTAAAATTTATACAGTATTGTATACAACTACAATAATAACTATATAACTATAAGGTATGCATCTTTTTTTTGTTAACTTTGTTTTGTAATTAGATTAGATTGTATTGTATTCAAGTTATATTAGTTGTTAGATTGAGAGTAGGGTCTGATTGTTGTTCTTTAAAGCCAATTAGGAAGTCAATTTGCAGCGACATTTGAATCAGAATTGAAACTAAAAAAACACACTAATTAAAAGTGGCCTAAACGCGTGAGATAAAAATTTAAGCCTGGGCCTAAACGTGTGGGAAGAACGACTATGCACGAGCCAAACCGTGCAGCCCATACGTTTGGACCTTGGTCAGGTCGTGTAAACTACACGATCAATCCTAAATTCCTGGCCAAGACATGTGGATAACACGTTTGGGCCATTAGAAACTACGCCAGAGATTGGATGTGTTTTCTAGATGTTTAGGCAAAATTTCATTTCTTTTCAAAAAATATTAGTCGTATTTTTTGTTTTGTTTTTTGTTTTCCGGTTTTATTTTAAAATTGAGTTGCAATGCATGACGCTATGTTTAATTTCTTACATCTATATATATTAATAACAATCTTAATTCGGGTATGAAAATTTATTTGAAAACTTGTATGAATTGTTGATTATTAGTTTGTTTAAGTTGGATTAAGTAAATTTTATTTCGTTAATCAATTAATATTATTAGTGTTAAAATGACTTTAATTTTCTTGTATTGTTGTTAAATTTTTTATTTAATCTTTGTTTATTATTTAAATTATTAGTTAGGTTTAAGTGATGTAAGAAAATAAATTTTGATTTGTTTACGCAGATGTGTGGTAATTGTTATACCCACAAAATTACATTTTGTGTAGTGGTGACGTGGCAAACAGGGATTGGCGAAGAAGAGTAGTGTAGGATCGATGACGTGGATACATATATGTTGTTCATAAGAAGCACATGTTATCAAAACAAACATAAGTCAAACCCTTATTTAATGAGTCAGCCGACCGTTGCTGATTTTCGGGGAGCCCAGGCGAAGAATATGGGAAAAGTTACAAGAGGAAAATCTAGAGGAGGACGTCTCTTATGAAAAACACATAACTGATTAGCGGCAAAGGAGACAACAACTCAGCACACCTAAAAGCAAATACTTATCATTCCTAATCCATCATCATTTTAGCAAAATCTCTGTCACTTACTTGAATTCATAAACGCCTTGATTTTAGTGCCCCTTGGGACACAAACTCCCCCTGCGATTTTTCTTGACTTGGGTTTCCGCGTCAATATTTGCTCGTGTCAATTATCTTACGTTGCGTTTGCCTACTTTATCGTCGTTAGTCACGCGCCTAAATTGATCATTATAACCCACACAATATAAATTATAGCCAGGTAGAATTTTTTCCAATAAAGTTTGGTGCCCACCGTGGGGCACAATGATCATTATCAAGTCGAGTCATCCAGAGTTATTTAACCAAGCATCATGTTAGAGCCAGTCAAAATCTGTCTAGTATCCAAGGGACTGCCATCTTATCCACCACATGAGGGCCTCTTTCGATATTAGCTGGAATCCCCATCGTCCCAACTTTGATTAGCCAGACGATACATGTCAGCGCAACGCCAAAGGATACATCGTTGTCCAAACCACCACATCCACCAAGGACCAACATGGAAAATAGCCTAGTCCGAAGTATGGCTAGGCCAAGCCAATGCGCAGAAGGGCCATTGCGAGTATTTTTAATGATTCTTGCCCTTAATAACCTTATAACTTTTATACAACGTATAATTGTAACAATGAATATTTTTAATGATTTTTACAACTGTTAGACATTTATTATAAATGTGACAATGGTTCATGAAAATTTATCATTTTTCTTTTGAAATCTTTGGCTTTTTTTTTGTTTTTTGTTTTTGTTGAAATCATATTTATTTTATGTATTATAGAAAATTGATGTAAAGTTATTCCCTATATGTATAAATTATTAATGTAAGTTGAAATTAATATTTTTTTTAATGTATTGTTAAATTTTAGGGTTTTTCTATGGTGTATCCTCCAAGTTTCACTTTTTCTACCATGTACTCCTACTTTTTTCATATTACACAGTGTACCCCTGAACTTCATTAACTACTCTAAACCGTGACCTAAACCCAGTTGACCGTCAACTCTTCCTTATTTCCGTCTGTTTTTGCTGATATGGCATGTGATAGGCTGCTGACATGGGAATTACAATAAGAAAACCCCACCTTATGCTTAATCACATCATTCATACATATCAAACCCTTCAAAACCCTTCAACCCCATGTTCTCCTCATCCATAATTCAATCTACTAAAACCTAATAATATCCCTCTCATAAAAAACTAAATCTGAAGACGCTTTTCATCCAAGATTCATCTCATCAACGCTTTTCATCGTCAGGTATGAGATCATTTAGATCATATATCATCTATATTAATTGGTTTGCATGTAAAATATTGCTCTTTTTTCCTAGCTGCGATTATGTATTGTACATGTTCAAAAGTTTTAATCTTTTGTACTAGATTAAGAATTATTTAGTTAGTTTTGTCTTGATGAAGTGTTTTATCATAGTTTTATATTGATTAATGTTTGATAAAGTGTTTGAATATTTGGGGTCTCATTTGCTTATTATATGGAGTTTTATCTTGATTATTAACATAGTTTTATCTTGATGAAGTGTTTGAACATTTGGGGTATCTTGTTTGATGTTAAAGTAACATGATTTCGTGTTCTTTATTTTAATGGCAGAATAGAGGGTGTTGTACTGAAAATGCATTACATGGGTAAGTGCGTTAAGGTCAAAGTAGATGATACTGATAAATGTTTGTTAATTGATGTGATTAATGATATACTTGATGAGGCTGAAAAACATAATGTCCCTCTGCCTAAACATCCTTCATTAGGATATATTTATCAGATGAAACATCATGTGCTAAATGATGATTATGCATTGATGGATATGTTTAGTAGGCTAGAGAGGTTGAAGGAGATTAATATTTGGATTGGGTGTGATGTTACACCATCAACTGTTCTCACTTTGTCTAGGAATATAAAGGCATGTTAAGAGGGCGTTTCCAAGGATAAAGTAGTACAATGTGTAGAAGTTGATAGGGGTAATAGTGTTGTCATTGAAAAGTTACCATATAGAAGACCTCAAAAACCTACACCACATCCTACTTCATCCTTGTCCCCTAGCAGAACTGTCAGATTAACCCAAACACAATCACCTTATGAGAATATTGTACCCTCTCCAGAAACCATTCCCTCCCAAAATCAAAAATCTTATGTGGACAAAATTCCCTCATAACTTGAAATTACCTCTGTAAAGTCATCCTTGTCCCCTAGGAGAAGTGTCCGGTTATCCCAAACACAATCACCTTCACCTATGAGAATATTGTACCCCCTCCAGAAACCATTCCCTCAAACTCTTATGTGGACAAAATTCCCTCACCACTTGAAATTATCTGTGTAACTTCATCCTTGTCCCCTAGGAGAAGTGTCGAATTATCCCAAACACATATTCCTTATGAAAATATTATACCCTCTCCACAAAATAGTCCCTCGCCACTTAAAATTACCTCACCAGTTGAGGTTGCCTTGGATACTTCATCCTTATCCCGTAGGAGAAGTGTTAGGTTATCCCAAACTCATTCAATCCTAGAGCATTCCACTCAACAAGTACAAAATTCTCAAGTACAAAGTTCATGTCAAACACAGGTTACTGATTCCAGGTTTAAAATGCCCAAAGCAACTGCTAAGAAGAGAGGGATATTTTGCAGCAGGAGCTCACCCAAGGGGTTTTGATGATCAAACCACCACAAACAAGACAAGCTTGACCCCTCAGATGGAAGCTCGAGTTACAAGGTCCAAACAACAAACTATGACAAGCCAAGATCAAGCCAGGCCAAGCCACACCAATGAGGAAGGAAGTCCAAGGCTCAACAACCCATGCCAAGCCCCAACACAACCCACATTACCCACACAAAGCAGAAACAAAACCATTCAGGCCCAGGCAGACCAATTAACAAACCCTGCAGCTAGAAGGTACACCAGGGCATCCCAACCACCCCCACCATGGCCTACCATCAAGCCAACCCACTAAGCTACAAGTTTGTCCAGGACAAATCCTTTTGAAGTCTAGCAAAAACGCAAGAAACAGACACCCCAAGTTAGAGTCCAGCAAACCATTAAAACAAAGAAGGTACAAGACAGATTGTGGTTTCTTTTTGTTTAAGTCAACTTGTCCTCGTCCAAGGCAGGTCTTATCTAAGTTCTAATAAGAGTAGAGAGTCCCAAGGATCAGCAACACATCCAGGCAAAGCAACAAGGCAGCAAGAACAACAGATTTCCATTTCAGGAAAATTCCAAAACTGCTTTATTTGCTTTTTGTTCAGTCTGATTTTTGTGTCTTGTGTCTGTTCTTTATAGTTGTTGAGCTCGTCCTATTGTGAGGCTCTTAATTAGTGTCAGTAGTAGTAGTTTGAATCCTAAGTTGGCCCTTGGATGATCTGTACATCCAATGGTTCACAAGTTATCAGCCCCTCTATATAAAGAGGTCTTGTATGTTTGTTTCAGTTAGATTTTATGAATGAATGAACTTTGAGAAATCCCTCAAATCTATCAAACTTGTGCTAAGAGATGTAGTTTGAAGCAAGCCTGATACATCTTCAAGGTGTTTGATCAGTGCCTTGTCTTGTGAGTCAAGTTATATCTGTGCCTTGCTGTGGTTAACTTGCTTGTTGTTTGAGTCTAGTCTAGGGTGTTTGTGCTTTGCTGTAACACTTGAAAACTGTCTCTAAAACCAGTCTTGAGTCCTTTCTCTTGTGCTTTGCTGTAGAGGAGTGTCTCTAAGTCATATCCCTTGAGTTTTCAGTTAATCAACTCACCCTCTCTAAAACAACATCCATTTGTTACTTGATATTGTTCTCAGTTTGAGTCAAGTTAATCAAGTCTCCTTAAAACTTGTAAGCCTTAGTAGTTTACACTCCAAATTGGTTATCAGAGCTTTGGTTGAGAGTCTTAGTGAGTTCATTTTCCCTAACTACATTTAAAAACACAAAAATAGCCCAATGAGTGAAGAGAGACTAGCAGGAGTAGAAGCAAGGATGGAGGATCTGGCTGGGATTGTAACCACCCTAACCAGAACCCTGGACCAGGTTATAGGCAACCATTTGCTTGCTGGAGGAAGAGGCAGAGGACGTGGAAGAGGCCAAGGAGGAGGCAGAGGAAGGCCACCTGATGATGAAGAGTATCCAGACTCAGATGACTCAACAAGAAGCAGAGCTTCCATCCACAGGAACACAGACAAGCATCTTAAGGTAGATATCCCTGAGTTTTCTGGTAGTCTTAATCCTGATGACTTGTTAGAATGGCTAAGAGAAGTAGAAAGGATCTTTGAGTACAAAGGATACAATGATTCTAAGTCTTTTAAAGTAGCCATCCTTAAACTGAAAGGGTATGCTTCCCTTTGGTATGAAACTATGAAAGGGTTAAGGGCTAGGGAAGGTAAGGAACCCATCAAGTCTTGGACTAAACTGAAAAAGAAACTGTTAGACAAATTTGTTGCTAAGGATTACACCCAGGATCTGTTTATCAAGTTGTCTAAGTTGAAACAAGGAGACAAACCTGTTGAATCTTATCTGAGGGAGTTTGAACAACTCACCTTACAATGTGATATAAATGAGAAACCTGAGCAAAGGATTGCTAGGTACTTAGAGGGTCTAGATAAGAACATTGCTAACAAGGTTAGGATGCAACCTCTGTGGTCATTTGATGATGTTGTCAACCTATCTCTGAGAATTGAGAAGATAGGGAAGACTAAGCCTGCTACACCAAAACCTGTTAGGCCTTTTCAAACCAGACCTTATAGTGGGTTTAGAGCCATGGATACCCCTAAGACAGCACCCCCACCTACCTTAGACAAGGGTAAGGGCATCATGGGTCAAAAGCCAAGCACTTCATTGACTGAGAACAGAATTAGGTGCTTCCAATGTCAAGGCTATGGACATTTCAGGAAGGATTGCCCTTCTAAGAAGACCTTAACCATAATGGAAGTTGAGGCTTGGGAGAAAGAGGGTCTAGTTGAGTATGAGAGGGATGAGCCTGAGGTTGAAGAAGTGGTGAGTGAGGAAGAAGAGTCTAGTCAGGAGGCAATAGTGGCACTCCCTGACACAGGCCACAGCTTAGTCCTATGGAGAGTAATGCATTCACAACAGATACCTTTGGAGGAGGATCAAAGGTCCCTCATTTTCAGGAGCAGATGTACCATACAAGGGAGAGTTTGTAACCTTATTATAGATGGAGGTAGTTGTACCAATGTGGCTTCTGTTACTATGGTTGATAAGCTGAAGTTGAGCACTCAAGATCACCCTCACCCCTATAAGTTGAGATGGCTGAGTAAGGGAGCAGAGGTTAAGGTGGATAAGCAATGCATGGTCCCTTTCTCCATTGGAAGTGTGTACAAGGATGAAGTATTGTGTGATGTGGTTCCAATGGATGCCTGTCACTTGCTATTAGGAAGGCCATGGGAGTTTGATAAAAGCTCCATACACCAAGGAAGAAGCAACACCTATTCCTTCAAGCATGGGAGCAGGAAGGTGACATTAGCCCCCTTGCCACCACATCAGAAGAGCTATGGGAGTCCTAGTATGGCTGAAGATATTAGTGGAGTCTTGTTTCTATCTGAATCAGCAATGGTCAAAGAGTGTAGTGAAGAGCAGCCTATATTGATGCTACTATCAAAAGAAGTTCAGGAAGAGGAATCTAAGGTAATCCCTACAGAAGTTAAGTCCCTCATTGATCAGTTCAAGGAAGTGTTTCCAGATGAACTTCCTGATGGCTTACCCCCTTTGAGAGGGATTGAACACTAGATAGACCTTGTGCCAGGGTCTGTACTACCTAATAGACCAGCCTATAGGTGTGATCCTAAGGCTACACAAGAGCTGCAGAAGCAAGTTGGAGAGTTGATGAGTAAAGGGTTTGTAAGGGAGTCATTAAGCCCTTGTGCTGTGCCTGCATTGTTGGTTCCTAAGAAGGATGGGACTTGGAGGATGTGCATAGATAGCAGGGCTATCAACAACATCACAGTCAAGTATAGGTTCCCTATACCTAGGCTTGATGACATGTTGGATGAGCTGAGTGGTTCAAGGTTCTTTTCTAAGATTGATTTGAGGCAAGGTTACCATCAATTGAGGATCAGAGAAGGAGATGAGTGGAAGACAGCCTTCAAAACAAAGCATGGCCTTTATGAGTGGCTTGTCATGCCCTTTGGCCTGTCAAATGCCCCAAGTACCTTCATGAGATTGATGACAGAAGTGCTTAGGCCTTGCCTAGGGAGATTTGTGGTGGTATACTTTGATGATATCCTCATCTACAGCAAGAGCAAGGATGATCATTTGAGGCATCTTGAGGCTGTGTTTGAAATACTTAAGGAGAGTAAACTCTTTGGAAAGCTTGAGAAATGCACCTTCATGACTGAAGAAGTCAAATTTCTAGGATATGTGGTATCTGGTAGAGGCATTTCAGTTGATCAAGATAAGATCATGGCAGTGCAGTCTTGGCCTATCCCTAAAAACATTACAGAAGTGAGAGGGTTTCATGGCCTGGCATCTTTCTATAGGAGGTTCATTAAAGATTTTAGCACTATTGCAGCACCCCTCACTGAATGTATGAAGAGAGGAGAGTTCACTTGGACTGAGAGTGCCTTGCAGGCTTTCAAACACATGAAGAAGCTCTTGTGCAATGCACCTATCCTCAGGTTGCCAAACTTTGATTGCCTATTTGAGGTTGAGTGTGATGCAAGTGGAGTAGGGATTGGAGTTGTCCTCATCCAAGAGAAGAAACCTGTAGCCTACTTTAGTGAAAAGCTAAGTGGTGCCAAGCTGAACTATTCTACATATGATAAAGAGGTCTATGCTCTTGTCAGAGCTCTAAGGCATTGGAGTCATTACCTAAAGCCCAAGCCTTTTGTCCTACACTCTGATCATGAAGCATTGAAGTACATAGGAAGTCAACATAAGCTCAGTCATAGGCATCCTAAGTGGGTAGAGTTCCTCCAATCATTCACCTTTTCTAGCAAATACAAAGAGGGCAAACAGAATGTGGTGGCTGATGCTTTGTCTAGGAGGTACACTCTGCTATCAACCATGGAGCAAAGGGTTCTTGGCTTTGAGTTCATGAAGGATATGTATCAGGAAGATCCAGACTTTGCAGAAGATTGGTTAGCACAGAAAGAGGGAACAAGGACCATTGATTCACCCTACACTCTGCAAAATGGATTCTTGTTCAAAGGAAACAAGCTGTGTGTTCCCAGAGGATCTTATAGGAGTCTATGGATCAAGGAGGTACATGGAAGTGGCCTTGGAGGACACTTTGGGGTTCAGAAAACTGTGGACATACTACAAGATCAATTCCACTGGCCTAAGATGATGGGAGAAGTTCAAATAGTGCTCAGAAGGTGTGGAGTTTGTCAAAAAGCCAAGAGTTCTTTCCAAACAGGACCTTACACTCCCCTACCAGTCCCATGTAGGCCTTGGGAGGATGTAAGTATGGATTTCATAATGGCATTACCTAGGACAACAAGAGGGAAGGATTCTATCATGGTGGTTGTGGATAGGTTCAGTAAGATGGCACATTTCATTGCATGCAAGAAGACTGAGGATGCTGTGAGTGTAGCAGAGCTATACCTTGATGAGGTGGTGAGGTTACATGGAGGTCCAAGGACCATTGTGTCTGACAGAGACACAAAGTTTATGAGCCATTTCTGGAGGATATTGTGGAAGCTGCTTAACACTAGGTTGTTGTTTAGTACCTCCCATCACCCTCAAACTGATGGCCAAACTGAGGTGACCAACAAGACCTTGGGAAGAATCTTGAGGTGTATAGTCAGCAAATCTCTCAAGGATTGGGACTTGAAGTTGGCTCAAGCAGAGTTCTCTTTCAATAGAACTCCATCAGCAGCCACATGCCACTCCCCCTTTGAAGTGGTCTATGGTACTAACCCCTTAATGCCTTTGAGTTTGTCTAATGTGTGCAGGTCAGAGATCCACTATGATGCCAAGAAGAGGGTGGAACAAATGCTAAAACTCCATGAATCAGTCAGAAAACAAATTGAGAAAGCTAATGATCTATACAAGAAGAATGCCAAGGTTCCTAAGACCAATAAAGACTTTGCACCAGGAGACCTAGTATGGATCAACCTAAGGAAAGAAAGGTTCCCTTCCAAGAGAAAGAACAAGCTAGAGCCCAGAGCAGATGGTCTTTTTCAAGTCATAGAGAAGATAGGTCCTAATGCCTACAAAATTAATCTACCAGGAGAGTATGCAGTCCATGGAACATTCAATGTGGGAGATCTTAGTCCCTTCTATGAAGACTCTGAGGGGGAGGAAGACACAGGCTTGAGGTCAAGCCCTTTTCAACCTGGGGAGGCTGCATCAGGAGCTCACCCAAGGGGTTTTGATGATCAAACCACCACAAACAAGACAAGCTTGACCCCTCAGATGGAAGCTCGAGTTACAAGGTCCAAACAACAAACTATGACAAGCCAAGATCAAGCCAGGCCAAGCCACACCAATGAGGAAGGAAGTTCAAGGCTCAACAACCCATGCCAAGCCCCAACACAACCCACATTACCCACACAAAGCAGAAACAAAACCATTCAGGCCCAGGCAGACCAATTAACAAACCCTGCAGCTAGAAGGTACACCAGGGCATCCCAACCACCCCCACCATGGCCTACCATCAAGCCAACCCACTAAGCTACAAGTTTGTCCAGGACAAATCCTTTTGAAGTCTAGCAAAAACTCATGAAACAGACACCCCAAGTTAAAGTCCAGCAAACCATTGAAACAGAGAAGGTACAAGACAGATTGTGGTTTCCTTTTGCTTAAGTCAACTTGTCCTCGTCCAAGGCAGGTCTTATCTAAGTTCTAATAAGAGTAGGGAGTCCCAAGGAGCAGCAACACATCCAGGCAAAGCAACAAGGCAACAAGAACAACAGATTTCCATTTCAGGAAAACTCCAAAACTGCTTTATTTGTTTTTTGTTCAGTCTGTTTTTTGTGTCTTGTGTCTGTTCTTTATAGTTGTTGAGCTCGTCCTATTGTGAGGCTCTTAATTAGTGTCAGTAGTAGTAGTTTGAATCCTAAGTTGGCCCTTGGATGATCTGTACATCCAATGGTTCACAAGTTATCAGCCTCTCTATATAAAGAGGTCTTGTATGTTTGTTTCAGACAGATTTTATGAATGAATGAACTTTGAGAAATCCCTCAAATCTATCAAACTTGTGCTAAGAGCTGTAGTTTGAAACAAGCCTGATACAT
>JAIUZE010016806.1:0-36920 GCA_022085475.1 Heliosperma pusillum
ATCAAGCGACAAACTCCGTATGCTCGTTAAAGATAGTATGTGCCTATCAATGTCATTGTCCAAGATACTCATTTAGAATTAGAATGGTCAAGACGCCATATATCCATAATTCTCTATGGGTACTTAGTCAACACGACACCAACCATATAAACAAACAGTCACGGGAACACATCCTATCATGTGACTAATTGCATATAAATAATAATCAAATATCATATCGCCTCATATCTACGAAGGCTAATTCAGTAATTAAATACAACTTTACTTGAAGAAAAATCCCCGACCCGAGTCCCGCGACGGGTCATCAGTCAAATCGGGGCTGACTAGATCTTAGTTTGACCAAACCCGTTGGATCAAACCGGCTAGAAACAGAGTCTTTATCACATAGACATAAAATCAACATATTCATTACATGTTATTTTAATAAAACTTCTAACATGTGAATTATTCAATCTTACGTAAACCCCCGCTTGACTTTAAAGGATATCAAAATAAACTACGATCTCGTCTTATAATTTCTAACATGTGAGAAATAATAATTTTATGAAAAACCTTTTTAATTAAATATTTTACTTATTAATATTTCCCACTTGCTAAATATTACAAAACACGATAAAAATGACGATAACTCAAAAACCGTCACAAGTCCCAAAGTGGGACCACGGGCTGAGTTGGGCGGACCCCACATGGGCCTGGACTGGGCCCACGGCTGATTTGGGCTACAATGGGCTGTTTTGATTAAAATTTCTAAAACCGATTTCTAATATTTTCCCGCATGCTTAACATATTTAAAACCCGTCAAAACAACAATTAAACAATCAAACATCGACACAACCCAAAGACCAAAACCCGGACCCACCATAGACCAACCCAGACCGGGTCTGAACCGGCCTGGACCGGCTGGTTTGGTCCGGTTCACAGCCCCCCCCCCCCCACGGTTCACACCACAAACAACACCAAATTAATTCCAACATGTTTTAATTATCAAACTACCATTTTTAACAACCATCATACAAAAATCATGATTAAAAATAATTCATCCAAATTCCTCAAGAGCACTAAACATATTAAAATTTCCTACACAACATAAAATCATAACTTATGAAAAATCATCAAAATTCATCAAGAACACTAAACATATTATAAATTTCCTACACAACATAAAAATCATAACTTATGGAAAATCATAAAAATTCATCAAGAACACTAAACATATTATAAATTTCCTACACAACAAAAAAATCATAACTTATGGAAAATCATAAAAATTCATCAAGAACACTAAACATATTATAAATTCATACAACATGCTAAAAACCACTACTTATCATGTTACTACCAACAATCCCTAAATCATAATACCATGAACCAAATAAAAGGATGAACCAAAACTAAAGAAACAAAGCTAAAGGCTATGTTACTAACTAAAATCATAAATACCCATAACTTAAACCAAAACTAAAGGCTATGTGACATTATTTCGTCGAGTAAATCGGAATCGTTACCTTAGCTAGCAAAACCACTTAGCACCAAAATAATAAGAAGTATATAAATAAGAAACCCTTCTACTAATCTTCACCCAAAATATACGAGTCTCCAAACTCGTCTTCAAAATCTTCCCCTATAAGAAATGACAAGAAAAACATTATTAGAACTTAAAACTTAATTTTTCATTTAAAGTGTTGAAAACGATCTTGACGGAATTGAAATTAAACCGTACGTGAAGATGAGGAGCGAAGAGGAGATCCTAGAATTATAAGTTAGGACGGATTTAATTAAGAAATGAAGATTTTATGAAGGTTTTGCTCAAGAACGATGAAGAACAATTGAAGAACACGAAGAACAATTGAAGAACGATGAAGAAAGTGATATTTAGATCTTAATTTGATTTGTTGAAAAATGAAAAGTTGTTAGTGAGTAGTGAAGGGTGAGGGAGCCGTGTAATTATAGGCAAAAAGGGATGTCGGGTTTTGAAATTGTTGTTACGTAATTGACTCGCGTTTAATAATTATTTTACGGTAAACGATTAAATATAATTAACGATAAAGTTAATTACACTAAATATCAAGATATTATGCTATTAATAATCAAAAGAAAGACAAATATCTAGTCCTATTAGAGGACTTAGGAGCCGTGTGGGATGGTGAGAAGACGGATCTGATTTCGAGCGTTTTGCGTAATTTTCGTTAACTGATCGATAAAGTTAATAAATATCTAGATATTATGATATTGTAATCAAAAGTAATGAAAATATCAAGCACTATTAGAGGGTGAATGAGCCGTGTAGAATTGGCAAGAACCGGGTCTGATTTTTTCTCGATTTGCGAAATCTTCGTTGACGGATCGATAAAGTAACAAAAAATAAGGATATTGTATTAGTTTAATCGAAAGAATAAAAATATCTAAAGGTAGAAAAACGAGACCATGGGCGCGTGACTCATGCCAAAGGTCGAGTTTCGAGTGTGTTACGGTGAGATTTTACGATGAGTCTGGGAGATAGTTAAATGATGGGGTTCGGTGTAAAAAACCGTTAAAAGTTATCTTTAAATTCCGAATAAATTCAAAATAATTATAAAATTATGATAAATCTTAATAAAGCGTTAGAAAAATAAATTAAAAATATTATTTTTTTAAATAAAATTTCGGTCTTCAAAATTACAAGGCGAGTAGGAAAAGTCAACGAAAGTCAAAGTCGACTTAAAAGTCAAGAAAAGTCAAAGATGACTTAAAAGTCAAGAAAAGTTTATGACGACTTAAAAGTCAAGAAAAGTCGATGACGACTTTTAAAAAGTCAAGGAAAGTAAAAGACGACTTAAAAAGTCAAGAAAAGTCAAAGATGACTAAAAACGGTCTTTTCATGAAATCTCACAGAAATTCCAAATACGAACGCGGAATTTCAAAATAAGACTCGGAACAAAAATTTCTATTTTAAAAACTTAAGTTCTACTGAAAAGTGATAGTAAATATTTTTACTAGAAAAATCGGGTATATTTCGGGTTGTTACAATCACCCCTCCTTTTAAAAGTTTCGTCCTCGAAACTTAGAAGAAGGAACGTAACATATATGTAGGTCTATTTCAAAACTGTTAAAAATATACTTGTAATAAAAATATAGGATCTTGTCTACGGGACGGCAGGTTCTCGTCTGCAGTTAAGAACATCGCTAGCAGGAACGGAATCTTCGAAAGATTAAATCGAATAGAAAGAGGAAAGAAAGAAGGGAATTTACCTCAAGCAAAGAGCTCGGGATATTTAGCTAATATTTTAGCTTCGGGTTCCCAAGTTTCTGATTCGACGTTTCCACAACGCCAAAGGATACGAACTAAAGGCACCACCTTATTTCGGAGTTGCTTGTTAGCCCTTTCAAGTATACGAAGCGGCCTTTCCTCCAAAGCCAAATTAGGTTCCAAGTCCAACACTTCTTCTTGAATAATATGACTCGGATCACTGATGTACTTCTTCAACTGAGAAACATGGAACACATCATGCACTTTGCTCAAGTTCGGAGGAAATTCCAAACGATAAGCAACAGGACCAACTCTTTTAAGCACTCGAAACGGTCCAATATATTTAGGACTCAACTTCCCTTTCACTCCAAACCGTTTCACTCCCTTCATAGGTGACACTTTAAGGAATACACGGTCATCACATCAATTCACGCGGTCGTCGACGAACATCGGCACCATGGTTTCTGTCTATCTTGAGCGGCTTTCATTGTTCACAATGACTTGAACTTGATCAATCGTTTCAGTAATATGTAAGAATTTGATAATAAAAGTTGAGCAACATTTGCTCTCTCTTGACTACATGAAACCGGCCAAAAGGCCTTATAATGGGCAAATATTTTGCTCATAATTTATTCCACATGCATTAGGTAGTGTATGGTAGTGTATGTAATAATTAAAGCAATTTGGACAAGTTACATCATTAGGTGGAGTGTAGAAATATGAGAGAATAATCATCATTTGTCTCCACTACTACTAGACCGTCCACCATGTGTATGAAATTGTCCATTTTGATTTTTGATATTTGATATTTGTCTCACAAATACTTATTTATCAAATGCTTAATTATCTTATATAATCAGGTATTAATTTGATCATATAACAATTATATGATTCAAATTAATAAATAATATAAACTCAACTTTTAAGTGATATTTTACCATTATATCAATATATAATGGGTCCCACAATGGCCAGTTAATTTATTTTACAACTCCTTGTAAATATAACTAACTAATTACCTCTACCTCAAAATATATTCATAACCTCAACTAATTTAATGAATTAACGATTAATCATTAAATTAAATCTTATTTAATCGTATTAAAATAAGACGTAAAATTTATTCAGTCAGTTATCGTATAATTGACTAATAAACTTAAGTGGAATGAGGTCCTAACTCAATTTCCAATAAACAACTCTCGTAACTAAACGTACATATCAAATATATGTAATGCCCTAATTAAACTGTATCGTATACAAATAATTAGTATTCTATTTGGGTCTCATCCTATAGGTGTGACCTAAAGGGATCAGTTGATTACCGCCGTCATACGACAATAACGTGAAACTCTAGTCAGCCAAGCGTTACCGATTTACGTTAATCAACTGACGTGGAGTATCAAAATATACTAATCATGCCACGTATATTCCAAATGAGATTTATTATATAAATGCACAATTGTGGAGGACACTTACTCCAACACATGAATTGTATGGAAATAAATGGAACATGTGTTTTCATCAAAATAATCATCATAGTTCATTAATTCGGATTGTATCTATATGCAAACAAGATTATAATCATTGTAATCCTTTATAAATTATCTTCTTTGATTAATTTTATTAGCTATAGGGCGATTAAATATTACGACACATAATTAAGTTTAAAACCCAAACTTACTAAATCACTTAAACCATATGAATCATAATGATTAATTGTGACACACCCTCAAATTTGCGGAAAGAAAAAAAATAATTTAATACATAACGAAGGGTGTCATAAATAACAAGGGTCATTACAAAACGGAAATAATATTCTACAAAAGAAATATACAAGACGGGAGACATATCTCCCGTATAAATACGGAATGAAAAGAGTATATAATAATATACAAACTAAGAACCGAATATAGGTCCAAGGTAATACTTCGCTCGCTAGCTCGTCAATGTACCCAAATATGCATTCACCACCTGTTCGACCGCATTAAATATAAACACGGAAGCCACAGTCAGTGGGGAGTAACTACGAGTCCTCCCAGCCACGAAATGTCGAGTTTGATGAAACATGAATAACATAAAAGCAATGTATATGGAAAATACAAAACTTAAACATATATGATATGCTTTTCATGTTATGAAACAGATAGCTAACAAATAACCTAGCATGTGAAAGCTATCATGTGAGACCGATAATAAACTATAACTCGAGGTAGGGAAGCTGGTATGCTAGCTCAGAGGTTCCTCTCAGAAACATGGCCGTGATACACTCCAACCCTAATCAACACGTAATCATGTGAATCAGTTAACAATCGGTAATCCAAACTCTATCAATCCTAGACGGCTTGCATCTCACCTTCTAGAACTCATAGAATCATACAAACATGAAAGACCAATACTTCTACAAACAGGCATAAGTTCCTAGTACAGTTAATAGAAGACTTCTGTAACTCGAGGCTATACCACAAGGTAGGAAAACATCCTAGTCCTAGACTGATCAGACCTAGCGACAACAGCTATTCCATTCCCCGTCCCATGACATAACCGTCTATGAGAAACTCTACTAGGCGACCCCTAAGCAGAGATGGCTAGTACTTAAGCTGGCTCCCTTCCCAAAGCGGAACTCTTAGGACGCCATGCCCCGGCTTGGAGATAAGCCCCCCAGGCCGTGACACAAAAGCTATCAAGCAGTGAACTCCATATGCTCGTTAAAGCTAGTACGGGCCTATCAATGTCATGGTCCAAGATACTCATTTAGAATTAGAATGGTCAAGACGCCATATACTCATAATTCTATATGGGTACTTAGTCAACACGACATATATCATACAATCAAACAGTCACGGGAAAACTTCCTATCATGTGACTAATTGCATATAAATCATATTCAAATATCATATCGCCTCATTTCTACTAAGGCTCATTCATTCATTCATTAAAATAAAACCTTACCTGAAGACAAATCCCCGACCCGAGTCCCGCGACGGGTCATCAGTCAATCGGGGCTGACTAGATCTTAGTTTGACCAAACCCGTTCGGTCAAACCGGCTAGAAACAGAGTCTTAGCCCTCGAGGCTTGAACATAAGAATATCACAATCATTACATGTTATTCTATTAAAACTTCTAACATGTGAATTAGATTATATTATACCCAAAACCCCGTTTGACTTAAAGGAGATTAACTTAAACTACGGTCTCGTCTTATAATTTCTAAAATGTGAGAAATAATAATTTAATGAAAAACCTTTTTAATTAAATATTTTACTTATTAATATTTCTCGCTTGCTAATTATTACAAAACGCGATAAAAATGACGATAACTCAAAAACCGGCACAAGTCCCAAAGTGGGACCCACGGGCTGAGTTGGGCCGGACCCACATGGGCCTGTTTTGGGCCTCACGGACAGAATTGGGCTGTTTTGGCCTTTGATTCGATTTTACTAAAAACCGTTTCCTAATATTTCCCGCATGCTTTAACATATTTAAAAACCGTCAAAACAACAACCAATCAATCAACCATCGACACAACCCAAAGACCAAAACCCGGACCCACCATGGACCAGCCCAGACCGGTCTGAACCGGCCTGGACCGGCTGGTTTGGTCCGGTTTGGCCCCTCCTCCACGGTTCACACAACCAAAGCCACAACCCCAATTTCCAATTAATTCCAACATGTTTTTAATTACTAACATCCATTTTTAAACATCCAATTTAACCATCCAACATGCAACAATCATCATCATGAAGAAATCATAAAAATATAACAAGAACACCAACATATTCATAAATTCCGACAACATAATAAAATCAACCACTTATCATGTTACTAACTAAAAATCATAAAATCATAATAATATGAACAAAAACTAAAGATGAACCAAAACTAAAGAAAACAAAAGCTATGTAACATTATCCGTCGAGTAACTCGGAATCGTTACCTTAGCTAGCTAAAATCAAGTAGCACCAAAATAATAAGAACTAAGAACTAAGAAACCCGTCTTCTAGTCTTCTCCTAAAATATACGAGTCACCAAACTCGTCTTCAAAATCTTCCCCTATAAGAAATGACAAGAAAAACATTATTAGAACTTAAAACTTGATTTTCCATAATTAAAGTGTTGAAAACGATTTTGTCGGAATTTAAAATAAAACGTACTTGAAGATGGGGAGCGAAGAGGAGATCCTAGAAATATAAGTTAGGACGGATTTAATTAAGAAATGAAGGTTTTATGAAGGTTTTGCTCAAGAACGATGAAGAACGGATGAAGAACGCGAAGAACGCTCAAGAACGATTAAAGAAAGTGATATTTTGATCTTAATTTGATTTGTTGAAAAATGAAAAGTTGTTTGTGAGTAGGAATGAGTGGATGAGTGCCGTGTAAATATAGGCCAAAATAGTGAGTTGGGTTTTGAAATTGTTGTTATGGAATTGACCCGGTATAATAATTATATTACCGTAATTAATTAGATATTAAGTTAATTGAATTAAATATCAAGATATTATGTTATTGTAATGAAAAGAAAGAAAATATCAAGGTCAAAGAGAGAAGAAAAACCGTGAGGATAGGAGAGAAAGCGGGTCTGATTTTGAGCGATTTGCGTAATTTTCGTTAACTGATCGATAAAGTTGAAAATATCTTAGATATTCTTATTAATTTAATCAAAAGAATTAAAATATCTAACGTGAGTGGAAAACGATGACATGGGCGCGTGACTCATGCCAAAGTCGAGTTTCGATTTTGTTGCGCGCTTTACGATGCGTCGGGAATAGTTAAATGACGTTCGGTTAAAACCGTAAAAGTTATTCTTTAAATTCCGAATAAATTCAAAATAATTATATTAAATTATGATAAATCTTAATAAATCTAAATAAAAATAAATCAAAAATATTATTTTTTTAAATAAAATTTCGGTCTTCAAACTTATGAGACGAGTCGGGAAAAAGTCAACGGAAGTCAAAGTTGACTGAAAAGTCGAGAAAAGTCGAAGATGACTTAAAAGTCAAGAAAAGTTTATGACGACTTAAAAGTCAAGAAAAAGTCAATGACGACTTTAAAAAGTCAAGGAAAAGTCAAAGACGACTTAAAAGTCAAGAAAAGTCAAAGATGACTAAAAACGGTCTTTTCATGAAATCTCTCAGAAATTCCAAATACGAACGCGGAATTTCAAAATAAGACTCGGAACAAAAATTCCTATTTTAAAAACTTCAGTTCTACTGAAAAGTGTTAGTAAATATTTTTTTACTAGAAAAATAGGGTACTTTTCGGGTTGTTACATGGCTCTATTCCAACAAGCTCAAAGCTCATCTTCTCAACAACATATCCAACAAGTGAATGTCATGGTGATGGCACCAAGCTTACCTCAAGGGGTGTGTGAATGTTGTGGGACATTTGGTCATGATTCTCAAGATTGTAGAGGATCCGTGGAACAAGTGATGAATGCCTTTCAATATTATAGGCAAGGAAATCCCTACTCCAACTTTTACAATGAGAACACAAAGAACCACCCAAATCTCTCATATAAAAGCCAAATTGTCCAAAACCCTCAACCACAACCATATGTTGCTCCACCTTTGAGAAACAATCAACAAAACTTTCAAAGACCACAATACAATCAAAATCAACCTTTCTACAATCAACCACGATACAACCAAAATCAATACAACCCACCACCACAAAATCAACCTCCCATGCAACCACAAGTTGGAGATCCAAACTTGGACATTCAAAAAGCGATCCTCCAATTGCAAAAAGACAACCATGCCAAATATATTATCATCAATAACATCCTTGCCCACAACAAAATGCTTGAAACTCAAGTGACCCAAATAACCTCGGAGAGTTCCTCAAGGGGAAAAGGTCAATTACATCCTCAAGGTAACCCACCTAGAAATGAAAACGCCAATGCCATACATTTGAGGTGTGGAAAGAGTTATGAGGGACCAAGGATGCCAATTGAAGATGATAATGGTGAGGGAGACAAAGTGGTAGATGATGAACCGATTGAAAATAAAGTTTTTGAATTGGATGACAAGGAGGAAGAGTGCTCTTCAAGTGAGCAAGTTGTTATTGAAAAGAAGGATGAAGTGGTAACAAAGAACAAGAAGGTTGAGGAGCCTATTGTGATAAGGCTACCTTTCCCTTCTAGACAAGTAAAAACAAAGCTAAAGAAGCAACTTGGCAAATTCATGGACATTGTCAAGAATTTGGAGGTCTCCATTCCATTCACCGACCTCATCACTCAAATTCCCGCCTATGCAAAATTCATGAAAGACATCCTTACAAGAAAGAAGTCCTTGAGTGGAGTTGAAACCGTAGCATTTACTGGTGAGTGTAGTGCCTTTTTACAAAGCCCAACCCCTCCAAAGTTGAAAGATCCGGGTAGCTTCTCTATCCCATGCACCATAGGCAACATAACAATTGACAAGGCCTTGTGTGATTTGGGAGCTAGTGTGAGTGTGATGCCATATTCCATTTGTGATAAACTTGGCATACGAGAACTTAAATGCACCAACATCACACTCCAAATGGTGGATCGATCTACAAAGAAACCCTTGGGTGCATTAGAGGATGTCCCGGTTAGAATCAGAAAGTTCTTCATTCCGGTGGACTTCATAGTTCTTGACATGGCGGAGGACTCTCAAAACCCCATTATTCTTGGGAGGCCATTTTTGCACACCGCCGGAGCGGTGATTGATGTAAAACATGGGAGGCTAAATCTTGAGGTGGGAGATGAAAAGATAACATTCAACTTGCAAAGTGCCATGAAAGCTCCAAATCTTGGAGAATCTTGCTATTTCATTGATATCATCGATGCCTTTGTTGAAGAAGTGACACCTAGCTTCTTTATGAGGGATCCTTTAAAAGCTATCTTGACCTTGGAACCAAGAAATTTTATGGAGGATCTACATGGGTTTGAATTTGAATTACTTGAGGCAACCTTGGAAGGAGAAGAGCTTGATGAACAACAACTTTTAAGACTTGAGTCTATCATCCAACCCTCTTGTGCGGTGGATATTGCGGTAGAGGTACAAGCTCGTTCTCTTAAACCCCTTCCCTCTAACTTGATATATACTTATCTTGATGAGTCAAAATGCAAACCCGTGATTGTAAATGCTCACCTTGATGATAATCAATTGAATGCCTTGTTGTGTGTTTTAAGAAAGTACGAGAAAGCTTTTGGTTATAGCTTAGATGATTTGAAGGGGGTTAGTCCCGAGTTGTGTATGGAATTCACATGCAAGATGATCATGAGCCTAGAACGCAACCTCAAAGAAGACTAAACCTGACCTTGCAAGAGGTAGTTAAAGGTGAAGTCATGAAACTACTTGATGCCGAGATCATCTACCAAATCTCTTACTCCGATTGGGTTAGCCCCGTGCAAGTGGTACCAAAGAAAGGTGGCACCACAGTAGTGAAGAATGATAAAGATGAACTAGTGCCTACTACGGTAGTGACGGGATGGAGAATGTGTATAGATTATAGGAGGTTGAATGCCTCAACAAGAAAAGATCATTTCCCCCTTCCCTTCATTGATCAATTCCTATAAAGACTTGCATTAAACAAGTATTTTTGTTATCTAGACGGATACTCGGGATTTTTCCAAATCCCAATCGACCCAATTGACCAATCCAAGACCACATTTACATGCCCTTATGGCACTTTTGCCTATTGGAGAATGCCCTTCGGCCTTTGCAATGCCCCGGCTACATTCCAAAGATGCATGATGTATGAGTATTTTTTCCGATTACATTGAGTCTATCATGGAAGTCTTTATGGATGACTTTAGTGTGTATGGGAAAGACTTTGATTTGTGCTTGCATAACTTGTCTTTGGTGTTGGAAAAATGTGAAGAGGTGAGTCTTGTTTTAAATTGGGAGAAATGCCACTTCATGGTAAATGAAGGGGTAGTTCTTGGTCATCTTATCTCGGAAAAGGGTATCCAAGTTGATAAAGCAAAGATGGAAGTGATTGAGCAAATACCCCCACCTTCAAACCTCAAATGGGTGAGACGTTTCCTTGGTCATGCCGGCTTTTATCGCCAGTTCATCAAGGACTTCTCCAAAATTGCTAAACCACTTACACAACTTCTCCTTAAGGATACCCTTTCCATTTTACTAATGAGTGTGTTGAGGCATTTTCTAGGATAAAGGAAGCTCTTATCTCGGCCCCGGTCATGCAATCCCCAGATTGGGAATTGCCATTTGAAGTGATGTGTGACGCTAGCGATTATGCCCTTGGCGCAGCTCTTGGCCAACGGAAGGACAAAACTTTGCATGCCATCTACTATTCTAGCAAGACCCGTGATGACGTACAAGTTATCTATGCAACAACGGAAAAAGCGCTTCTTGCTATTGTTTATGCCCTTGACAAGTTCCGTTCATATTTGATTGGCTCCAAGGTCATTGTTTATACGTACCATGCCGAACTTAAATATTTGCATGCCAAGAAAGAAGCCAAGACCCGCCTCATTAGATGGATCCTTCTCTTACAAGAATTCGATTTGGAGATAAGAGATAAGAAGGGTGCGGAAAATGCGGTGGCAGATCACTTGTCCCGGCTATGCTATAATGGAAGTAAAGATGACATGCCTATCAATGATTCATTCCCGGATGATTCCCTCTTTGACATTAATGAAACACTTCAAAATCAAAGACCTTGGTTTGAGGACTTCGCCAACTACATTGTGGGTGGTGTTCTTCCACCGGGCATCAACCACAATCAAAAGAAGAGGTTTTTGTTTGAAGCTAAGAGATATTTTTGGGATGACCCTTTGTTGTTCAAGGAGTGGGGTGATGGGATGTATAGAAAATGTGTTCCTCAATGGGAGTATAAAGATATCATGAGAGGATGCCACTCCTCTCCTTATGGAGGGCACCATGGGTCAAGCAAGACCGTTGTCAAAATACTTCAATCCGGGTTCTTTTGGCCCTCTATGTTCCAAGATGTTAAGCACTTTGTCCAATGTTGCGATGCTTGTCAATGCACCGACAACATCTCTTGGAGGAATGAGATGCCCCAAAGGGGGATTCTTGAGGTCAAGGCGTTCGATGTGTAGGGCATAGATTATCAAGGCCCTTTTATTTCTTCAAAAGGAAATAGGTACATTCTAGTGGCCGTAGACTACGTGTCCAAATGGGTTGAGGAGGTGGCTTCCCCTACCAACGATGCCAAAGTTGTCATCAATTTCCTAAAGAAGCACATCTTCCCCCGTTTTGGAGTACCACGAGCTTTGATAAGTGATGGAGGCACGCACATTCATGAAAAACGACTTGACTCACTACTCCTTAAGTACGTTGTTCATCACCGTAACGGTTTGGGGTATCATCCCCAAACTTGTGGGCAAGTCAAAATCTCCAACAGAGAGATCAAACCCATCCTTGAAAAAGTGGTCTCAAAGCACCGTAAAGATTGGAGTTCAAAGCTCGACGACACACTATGGGCATATAGGACGACATTGAAAACTCCCATTGGAATGTCGCCTTATAAGTTGGTGTATGGCAAGTCTTGCCATTTGCCCATAGAGCTTGAATACAAATCACATTGGGCTATTAAAGAACTAAATCTTGATGCCAAGTTGAGCGGTGCAAAGAGATTGCTCCAAATCCAAGAGCTTGAGGAGTTCCGCCTCAAATCCTATGAGAATGCCCGGAATTACAAGGAGAAGACCAAGCTTGTTCATGAAAAGAACATCCTCAAAAGGGATCTCAAATGTGGAGACAAGGTACTTCTATTTAACTCAAGATACAAGTTATTTCCCGGGAAGCTCAAATCCCGGTGGTCAGGACCATTCTTGATCACCGAGGTGGGGAGATATGGAGATTTCGAGTTGGTGAGAAAAGATGGCCAAAAATTCAAGGTGAATGGGCAACGAATCAAGCTCTACAAAGAAGTTTCTTTCATCGGGGTAGTCGAGGCTTCGTACCTCAAGCCGACTACCCTCCATTAATTCTTGAAAAAAGAATGGGTTTTATGAAGTCCCCCAAGAATCACAAATTTGTATATATTTCTAACTCATTTATTAATGCTTAGTATATATTAGTTTGCATGGAAATTGGTTAAATTGACGATAATGAGGTTGAATTATTTTGCCAATTGAATTATTAATTAAACCAATTTCCCATTATTTATTTAATTTCGTAAATTGTGGTGCAATTTTTGTCAATGAGAGTGTGAGGGAGGGATTTAATGTAGTGTGTGATTGTTTTGTAAGATGAAATGAAGGAGACATGGAGGAATGATAATGAAGAAGCCAGAAATCGAACAAGAGTGAAGAATTTTGGCCCAAAGGCTCAAAAATAGCCGAGTCACGCTCGTGAAATGAGCTTCACGCCCGTGATTAGTGAAGCAAGGCAATTGAAATCACGAGAAAAGTATTTCACGACCATGAAACCCATCTCACGGTCATGAAACATGTTTCACGGTCGTGAAGTATTGTCAAAACACAAACCAAGTTCTGCCAGTTAGTTCACGGTCGTGAAGCAAGTTTCACGGTCGTGTTATTCAAGTCACGGTCGTGACTCACATTTCACGGGCGTGAAGTGCCTTGACCGTGACTTTTCTTTGTTTTATCCACCTTCTTATCCCTTCACTTCATCTTCTTCATCAAATGTCCCTCAAAACTCCACTAAATCACCTCAAATCTACCCCAAATTGCTACAAAAACTCTCCTTTATCAATTACAAACACAAAAAAAACCATTCTTTCACCAAATAAACACCAAAAAAATCAAAAAAATTAATTTTCAAACCTAGGGTTTCAAAAATCCGAATTTGGGAATCCTTTTTTTTGGGGTTAGTTTTCAAGCTTTGTACTTAAATAGAAAGCGATTTTGGGGTTAAGTGAAGGTTTTTCAAGTGTTTGCAACCGTCTTAAGGAAGTTTTCTAGCAATTTTCATTTTGGGAAAAACTTGTGATTTAAATAAGAATGGTGGGAAAAGGAAAAGGCAAAGCAACAACTTCAAGGACTCAAAAAAGAAGAAGGGGAAGTGGTTCCAACAACCCGGATGCTGATGAAGACTTGGAAATAGAGCAACTTCCGGATTTTCCGGAAGTCGTCTTCGAGACGGACGCTCATTGACAAGATTTTGAAGGAATACAGGGGTTAGAAAGGGAGCCAACCATCTTTCTATGCCATGACATCATACGCGGTTTAGGCATAACGGAACAAATGCGAACCTTTTTCGAGGCTACCGGTATGTCTACTCTATTTTCTATGCATGGGCTCTCTTACGCGAGTCTCACTCTTGAATTTCTGAGTAGTATAAATGCTTGTGTGAATGCTGAAAAAGTACCTTGCTACACTTTTTGTCTTGGCAACACCACGCATGTTATTCACATGGATGAATTTGTTGCTATTTTGGGGTTAGATTTCCCTTCTAGAAGGGATTCCAAGTAACCGAATGGTTGTAACTTGCGCGTACTTTAGGAGGCCTTGACCAGGAGGGTATTGACCGATTTTCAGCGGAATTCGGCTCTCTTAATTCACCACCTTGTGCCCCGTTTTTGGCACAGGATAGTGTCCGTCACCTTTCTTTGTAGGCAAGAACCGAACAACCTGACCCAGCTAGACCTCACACTTCTAGAAACCCACATGAATGTGCAAGGGACGAGGGAAAACTTCACCTTTGCCCTTATGCATGAAATCTTTAGGAGGTGGAGGAAGTTGGGGAAGACCACCGTGGCTCGTAAACAGACGGTAGTCATAGGGGGTATGGTAACCTTTTTGGCAAAGCATTTTGACCTGGATTTTAATAGTGGTGGGGCATATGAGGCCTTACCTGGGGGGAAGCTTCTTGATGAGACTACTCTAATCCACTCTAATTGGATTAGGATTGAACGGAATAAGGGGTATCTTTGGGTAATCAAGGATGCCACACCTTTTTACCTTCCTTGTCATAGACTCCTGCCTTTCGCACCTAGGGGCGACTCCATGGATAGGCGACCTAGATACATGCTACCGGTGACGATGGCAGGTAGAGCCTCTTCTAGTAGCACTAGGGAGGAGGGAGGGCCCTCCCAGCGACCTCAACCCCGACCTACACAGAGTCAAACTGCATTTTCAAGCACCCTATCCACATTTGCTACATGCTGCCTGTTCTTCCTTTCCCTTTACCACATTTGCAAGCACCCTATCCCCCACCCAGTTTTGTGAACATTCCCCCTACCCCTTAGAGTACCAGGGGTATGTTCACCCCGACCCTTCGATCTCCCCCAAAGTGACTACCTAACCGGTCTTATGCAAAACATGCACTTGAACATGCATGAAGACCGGGTGAACATCTATTATGCCACCTACCCCAACTACTACTTTTTGGCTAACCTAAGGTACATTGACCCTAACGGGTTTTTTCCAAATTGGGCACAACGTGACTTGTTGTTTCCCAACATTGGAAACCAAGGAGGGGTAGACGACATGGAGACCGAGGGTGACCATGGGGATCGGGAAGAGGGTGGTGGTGGTGGAATGGATGAGAATGTTGAGGATGATATGGAGACGTTTTGAGGAGGATGCACGTTTTGTTTGATGATATGAAGAGTTGGAGTGGTGTTTAGGTGGCTTGTTTAGCATCTACCCCCCCTTCCCTCTAGTGCGTGTTTCCTTCTCTTCTCTCATTGTTTGACTTGAATTGCACCTTTAACATGTAATTTTTATTGTTGTGTTGGTTGGCCTCGGTAACATTGGAGGCAGGTGTCCATCCCATCGAACACCAATATTTTGCTGCTTTAAGGAAAATCCAAATAGACAAACCACATTCATTGCATTTAGATGATTTTCATGCATCACGTAGTTTCACTTTTAGGTGCCGTTTTTGGAATTTCCCCTAGTAGGTACCCCCATAAGGGGAACTTCATTTATGCACATTACCGCCGCGATGAGACTCCGATATGGCACACCTTGTTTTCCTTTTTATCTAGACTTTATTGTGGTAGGTACTCCCATGAGGGGCATTGCATTTATGCCCAATACCACCGCAACGAGACTCTAGATTAGCATATAGATTAGCTTGCATTCACGGAGATCTTGCATCTTTGTCTTATATCTCTTGCATTTAGTTCTAGGCATATTAATTAGTTCTTGCATTTCATTTTGATTTTTACCATTTGCATAACTCACCCTCTTGTATATTTTATTAATATTGTACATAGTGCTTTTATTTCCCAAATATCAAAAATCCTAAAAACATGTTGTTTCCTTTTTGAAAACTAAAAAAACAAAAACATGCATTCCTTTACTTTTGATAATCTCATTTCATACATTAGGAACAATGTATGTTCCTATGTGGGGGATGGGAAATTATTATGATAATTTGAAAAATCCCAAAAACATGTTTTATTTTGCATTTAAAATCATTCAAAAATCCAAAAAAATCAAAAAAAAAGTTTGAAAAATCCTAAAAATTAGCTTGTTTATATCTTAGTTTGTATATATGTGCATTGTTTTTCTTCTAACCTCCATACATAGGTCCGCTACACATCGCTTAAGAGACTTATAGAAGGGATTAAGAAGACCGCCATGGTATGATCGTTCCTATTCCTTCCCTTTCTTTCTTTCTTTATTTCTTATCACACGAGGAGTTTGGAGAAATTGTTGATGATTGCGATGTGGATTTTGATGAATTGGCGGTTGTGTGACTTATGTGCTGTTAGGGGGTTTCACTAGATTAATTGTCACGTAGTTCACTAGAGCATTTGCATTAGTTTGTATATATGGTGCTTAATTCTAGATCATGGCATATAGTTTCATTTAGGAGAACTTTTTAAAATGCCTAATTTGGAAATCGAACAAGCTTGGATAGGCCCTTGTAGATACTTTTTTGCTTAGCACTTTACCTATTACAATAGATTTTGAAACACCCTTTAATGTGTATTTTTAGTATAATTTTCGCACCGTTTCCTAGAGCCTAGTCAAGAGCTTGCATTTACCATCTTGACCATCCCCATGGTGTGAAAATTCCTTGGTGAACGCTTTCCTAGGTGACTCTCGAGGCCATGTAATTGTCCAATCATCACATTTCACTACATTTGACAAAAAGGAAATTTTTCCATTACAAGTCCAAAAATTGTGTTCAAACACAATTGAAAAGAAAAGCTTGAAATTTTGCATATCTTTGCCTTAGCCCTAGCTTAGGGATTGCATATGAAGACTTCTAGGTTCTTCTAGAATACCCTCACTACATATGAGGTCGCTCTCGATGTCGCTACGACGAGGATTTGCCTATTGTTGGTCTCCGCCGTACACTGTTTCCTAGGATATCTTGCTCCTAAAAAGGCACCAAATCAAGCAAAAATCAAAGACAAAAAGAAAAAGAAATCACAAAAACAAAACAAAAAAAAGAAGAAATCAAATAAGAACTCAAACATCTCGTTTCCTTACCCTTATTGATGATTACTCCTACGTTACATGGCTAAGAGGGGGCGACCCTTTCTTTCGCTTATGTGAGAGGCGGAATTCCGATCCTACAGTGTCTTCTAACACCATGGGGCCCTCACTTTCCATCCCGCCTTATCACCCTTGACAAAGCTTTCTAGTGAACGTGAACGAATATACTAGTTTTACACAATAAAAAGGTGATTCATTTCTCTTTTTCTAGGCCTAGTTCTTTGTGAAACTAGTAAGTACATAGGAATTTGCATGCTTGAAATTTTTCCATTTTAGATGAATCTCGGCACATGGATGAGGCATGTTGCCACTTGCTTTTGTAGATGCATTCTCATATGTTTTGTGTGCTTTATTGTCTAGAATGCATTGGAGTTTTGTCAAGACCCAACTTGCCTTGCAAGAAGGTATCCTACCTAATGGATACCTTGTTGCGAGTTGAAGGGATGAAGCAAGGTCCGTTAATTGCCTTGTATCGGTTAGGATTAACATAGTTAAATAAGTCTCTTGACTATTGTTCATCCTTACTCGGGACGAGTAAGGGTTTGGTTTGGGGAGATTTGATATAGTGTCATTTCACCCTATTTTTCCACCCCTTTTTGCCTCGTTTTTCTTGCCTTTAACGCTCCCTAAAAGCGTTTCAACGTGTTTTACCTTCATCTAGCAGATTTCTCGCTTTTATCGTGTTCTTGTAGGTAAACCGCCACTTTAGGCGATTTCTACCTAATTTGGATCGACAAAGAAGAAGGTGGATCACTCGGAGGATCCACGGCATACCTTGGGGGCTCCAGATACCCTTGGGGGCCGTACTCGATACGTCAAAGCCCTCCCGAGCCAAGGCAAGCGAAACCGGGAAGGAAGCAACTAAGTCAAGCAAGGGAAGAAGGAAGAGAAGCACTTCACGGGCGTGAAAGGTATCTCACGGTCGTTAGATGCCTTTCCAAGAAGATGGATTTTTGAGCAATTCAGCTCACGACCGTGAAACTCATTTCATGGTCGTGAAAGAGCTTTCACGGTGGTCGTGACTTGATCGTGAAAGAAGGACCTGCTCCTGCCACATATCTCACGACCGTGACTTGCAGTTTGACGGTCGTGAGACAGCTTTCACGACCGTGAAACACCTTTCACGGTCGTGACCTTGCCAGCCCATGAAGTCTTTCGAAGCCCATCTTTCCTCAATTTTGTAAACCTATTAAAAGGCTCTCTTGTGTAATTAGAGGACACGAAACCCTAGATCTTAAACTCTCATAGAATTAGTACTTAATCTTCTATTAATCTTTCATAATTAAACTTATTAGTTGGTTAATTAGCAATTGAGACTTGGTTTAGTGTTGGAACTTGGTTTGTATTCAATGATTTGTGCCAAAATCTTGGTTATTATATCAAAGTTCTCACCTTTTCCTAAGTTGGTATAATTTCCTTACTTAATCTTGCCTTTAATTAAGTTTTCATTTCAATTCTTGTTATATATTCATTGTTAATTAGAAGATGTTCACTATTGTTGATTCCCTTTTGCAATCCTTAGTTAATATTGAATTTCCTTTGAATATGAGTGAGTAGTAATCTTGATAGGGTTATGTGGGAGATTATGGTATCTACTATGAGTTAATGTGTTTTTGTTGAGGTTAATATTTGATTATTGTCTTGTCTCCATCCTATGCTTATAACGTGTTTGATGAAATGCCTACGTGAGTTTGTATGATTCTCTCGCTTGTTTCGAATACCATAAGATCGAAAGACGTTGTTGGGCCTAGTATTACTTATGGGCCTTTTCTTCTTCTCTTGTCTCTTCATAAAACCCTCACTTAACACCTCACAACTTCATCTCCTTCACCAAAGTTCTGAAATTCTCCTCTCAACAAACACCATTAACTTTATTAAAACCTAAATACATCATATCTCACTCAATTCTTCCCCAAGCGGAACCATTTTCGCACCATTCTTCTTTTTGTCTCGCCCTCCTTCTTTCTAAGTAAGGAATACGCCATCTTTCTTTAGATTGCAACAAATTCATCTTTCTAAAGTTATGGATTTTCACTCTTTTCCTTGGGGCTTTCGTTGGAGGACAAGAATGGATGTCTAGGAGATGGCTAGTTAACGATTTGGAGTGCTAAAAGGTAGCGTAAACGGGTTACTCGATATCACATTTTTTGTGTAGTTGCTTGTGTTATTTTAGAATTTCACATGATAATGATGAGTTCATTAACTTGAGTTTGTCTCAATTTCATTGTTTATGTATGTTGAATGTTACAGGAGACTCATATGATGTTGGTTGACATGTTGTTGTTAGAAATATGGTGATGAATCCTTGAGTTTGGAACAAATGTCAATCTTGGTAAAATTTTGGTAAAGTTGGGTTTGTTGTGTTGATTTGGATGATGCTTTTAATGTATTTAATCCTTGTTCATGTCTCGTTTGTGGTATGATCTTGTATGTTGAGTTTGGAGTATGAAAATTCATCTTCAAACCCATGGAAAGGGATGAAGATCAATGAATGTGGCTCGTGTGACTCTGGAGGGTGACAATTTACCCGACCCGGTGAAATTTCACCTGACCGAGCAAAATTTCGCCCGGTACAATAGTTGTCCTGAATGGCTTAAACTTGGTCTGGGAGCCGGTGGGTAAAATTTCACCCGGGCGGGTGAAGTTTTCCTACACTGACCCATTTTCCTAAAATGGTCATATCTCCCTTTTTTTTGCTTGTTTTCGGCGTGTGCCCTATCCTTGAAACCGTAAGTGGATAACCTATCACATCCACCTTGAATTACTGCATTATCATGATTAGAATTTAAGTTATGACCATTTAAAGATGACCCTTGTTTTAGATGGTTTCTAAACATGTTCGTTTTAGATAGGATTTATGTTCCTTATTGGTTATGCTTCCTAAACCTTGTATATTGCTTATGTATCATGTATTGATTCTTTTTTATCATTGTAATGTTTATCTTATGCCTCATTAATAAGTTTGATGTCAATTTTGGATTGTCTCACGCATGTGTATCATTTATGCTTTGAGTAGTCGGTTGAGTCATGATTGTTGGTTGATGTTGAACTCTCATTTCTCGTTTGTACCCTTGTGCGTGTGCATATGTTAGTGTGGATATGACGATTTTGTTGGGAAGCGAACGCGTAACTTGATCGACCCGACCGTCAAATGTTGTATTTCTGCGAGGTGGTGTTATTGCATGTAGCGTACTTGCTTGACCTTTACATGATTTCTCATTTTCGTCGGCCATACTGCCGGAGTATGAGTACTTCTTACTGTGACAACCTTTCTCGTCTGTCGTACTGTCGAGATTTCGTACACTTATTCTTTATATAATAAATCTCATATTGGAATATACGTGGCATGATTAGTATATTTTGATACTCCACGTCAGTTGATTAATGTAAATCAATAACGCTCAGCTGACTAGAGTTAGACGTTATTGTCGTATGACGGCGATGATCAACTGATCTCTTTCGGTCACACCTATAGGATGAAACCCAAAAGTAGAACTAATTATTTGTATATGATACAGTTTGTTGAGTTTATGGATCCGGTACTCAAGAGGGGGAGGGGGTGAATTGAGTACATTTTTAAAAACTTAAAACACACGACTTGAAACTGATTGATGCAGAAACAATACACATGCAAATTAAACAGTTCAGCGTACTGTTTAAAGAAGTGAATTCTGTGCAGTACAGTTTGTGACCAATTATCAAACGAGATTAAATATGAGAATGAAAAATAACGAGCAAATAAAAGAAGAACACAAATATTTTCAAGTGGTTCGACCTACTCACTAAAGGTCTACGTCCACTATCTCTCTTATAAATATCTTCTTCATAAATCAACCCGATTACAAGAAGACCCCCACGATCAACCCGATCGTGCAACTCGAGTACAAACCCGTACCCCAAAATCTCTCTCTCTCAAACTGAAAATTACAACTCTTTGTCTTCTTATAAGGTTCACAAAATAGAACAATGGAGAACAATACAACCTAAGAGATGACTTGACTAAGAGCACCTTGATATATTAAGCCAAGAAAAATTAACAAGTTTTTCAAAGAATTTTGCAAGAAAATAAAAGCTCAAACTTGTTCAATTAAACGTGAGAATATTGGCTGCTCAAGGATCATGTTTTCTGAAGGAGTAACTTCACTTAAATAAGAATGATATCTTTTTAGAGTTTGACAAACCAAGGAAACTATATTTTAGAAGATAAAATATCTCTACAATATCCTTCCTAAAATTAAAAAGATAACTTTTCCAAATAAACAATCTTTTTCATATCTCTTTCAAACATAAGGAATATGTCAAAAATATGTTTATACGTAAAACCATTTCAGAAAAAAACTTTTAGAAATTTACTCGAAATACTTTGAGAAACAAAAAACTCAGCGGTTTTAAATATCAAGAGTTAGACTTGATTTAAACAGTTTGTGCAACTGTTTAAATCTACTATAACGACTTATGCTCAAGGTCAATCATCCTTACACCATTAGACACAAAACTGAACGTCAGCTCTTAAATCTTCAATTCTTTGACGTCGTTCATGTATCCTGCAAACAGTCCTAAACATGCACAATGTAATCACACACAATAATAGCCGAGGACTTGTCATCATCAATAACCACAATGCAACACAGTTAATTAGCATATTTTATATATTTGATATGTACGTTTAGTTACGAGAGTTATTTATTGGAAATTGAGTTGGGAACTCATTCCACTTAAGTTTATTAGTCAATTATACGATAACTGACTGAATAAATTTTATGTCTTATTTTAATACGATTAAATAAGATTTAATTTAGTGATTAATTGTTAATTCATTAAATTAGTTGAGGTTATGCATATATTTTAATGTAGAGGTAACTAGTTAATTATATTTACAAGGAGTTGTAAAATAAATTAACTAAGCATTGTGGGACCCATTTTATATTGATATAATTGTAAAATATCATTTAAAAGTTAAGTACATATTGTTTATTAATTTGTGTCATATAATTGTTATATGATCAAATTAACATTTAATTATATAAGATAATTAAACATATGATTATAAGTATTTGTGGGACAAATATCAAAAATCAAAATGGACTACATTTCACCATGTGGACCGAAATTGTAGTGGAAAACAAAATGATGATTGTTCTTTTCTTAAATTACACTACAACATATTGATAATGACATATCTTACATGCCATCATCATACTTATGCATTCCTACACTCTACCACTTTGCATGGGAATAAAAAATGAGCAAAATAAGAGCAACAAGGGCTTGCACCATCCGACCAAAAAGGCCTACATAAGAGAACAAGAGTTGTTCTTATTTGTACCACTTCATTTTGGTTATTCTTACTTCTCTTTCTAACTCAACATCTATCTAAACTCACATGCAAACTAATATTCATATCATATTACTGGTGTAGTAATACATTAATATTAGTAGTATTTTTCTTACTTATTATTTAGTTAATAATAAGCTAAGATCATTTGGTTGGATTCTTGGGTGCAACAAGAAGGAGACCTTCTACTTTGGAGGTTGTTTTATGGAGGATCATCCACTAATTCTATGCTCAAGAACAATAAGAAGAAGTTCTTACTGTGCCCCTACTTAACCGAAAATTTCCAACATAAGGATGTTTTAGTCCTATCTTTTCTTTTATGCTTTTATATTTGCATGCATGATAACTAGATCCTAAATCATTAAATTAATGTAATTTAATGAACTAATTTAATGAACTAATTTAATGAACTAGATCCTAAATCATTAAATTAATCTTTTCTTTTATGCTTTTATATTCGCATGCATGCTTTTATATTTGCATGCATGTTGATTTTAATCATTAAAATCGAGTTATACGATAACTTGACTAAAATCGAAAAATTTGTGTTAAAAATAGTTTGAACGAAATTTTTTGATTTGCATGCATACCTACTTACTTCAAAATGGTTGTGGTCAAATTTGGTGATTTTAGGGATTTATATGCTATTTATTTTGATTTATGGCCTTTAAATCAAGTTAATGTGCATTTTTTATATTAAAAGTTAACTAAAAATAGTTTTATGTTGATTATGGCTATGAAATTTAAATATGATTTCACATGTTTGTCTTACATACTGTATGTAAAATTTCGTGACTTTTAGTTAAGGTTTGCATGATTATTGATTTTTATGAGATAAAAGTCGATAAAGTGAGATTACAATGTTCATAAAATTGAAACGTCCTTTTATGGTTTTGAAATTTTTTGGTACATTTTATAATCTCATTTATATCATCTTGGTTAAAGTTTTTAATTTATTTCTCTATTTTACTATATTTATTGGTTTTTATTTTATAAAACCAATAAATTCAAAGCTATTTGTTCATAAAATTAATTCAAAAATTTTGGGCAAATATTTTTTTTTTGGAGTTCCTGGAAATGTTCCAGAATGTACAAAATTTTTCGCTTCAAATTTGTATGATATTTATATTTTATTTTGGGTTTATTTCATAAATGTTGTGACTAAACCTCTATATTTAGCAAATACTATCAATTCAAACTAATTAAATACAAAAAAATTTAGTTGGGACTAATTTGATTTTTAAATCAGTTTAGATAATTATTTTGAGCTGAAATACGATTTAAGTGTTGATTATTTTTTTTTAATGGTTGAAAATCTATAAAATCCATAAAACCGAGCTAGAATGAGCATGATAAGTGTTAAGGGCGATTTTGGCATTATTTTTACATCATTTTATTTATGTTGTTTAAGTTGAATGATTGAATGTCATTTATTTTTTTATTTTTTATTGCAAGTTGTACCTAGTATGACCTAGATTATTTTAATCGGTATTACCCGTAACGTAAGGGAATATCGATTCGGTTGTAATTTAATTGCGATCTCGTATCGCCGTTTGTAATAATTTAATTTCATTTTCTAGATCAAATGTATAATAGGAATTTTATATGTATCTTTTTGTAATTAATTATTATGAAGACGGAGATTCCCGAAGTCGGTGTTACTAAAGACGATGCCTTTTTGAAGCGTTTTCCATGAAGAGGCAAGGGGCCAAGGAGTTGGTTTCGGATTTTGTAATGCTCTAGTTAATTAGATTAGCTAGGTGGCCATACTAGGATTTTTTAATTGCTTGCTTTATGTTTTCCGGTCATGCCAAAATCGTCAACATGCATTTTATTTATCGATTGTCAATTAAACATTATTCAAAATTCACCGACTTAGTTCACTTATAAGGAATTAATAACTAAATTGACATGACCTCTCACAGAAATTAAAAGAAATTGAGGTTTAGCCTTACCAATTGAAGCACCTATGAACCCCGTGTTCATTAGGGCAACCACAACGAGAAACTTTTTTACCTCGGGTAAGTAGGGTGATGCGATCACACGCCTAAATTGGGTTGGACTCAACACGATAAGCGTTATCCCGGGACTAGGAGATGAATTTGGTTGAAATTCGTCGACCGAGAGTTCTAGGGGTATAACTAGTCAAAAGGTTGACTTACCGTTTATTACATAAAAGTGGCATAACATGTTCATTTTTTATCTAAAATGCGGGTCTCGGAATCACTTATATAATTTCGTGAGGGCTCATTATATGAGTGACTTGTTAAAAATTGTTTTACAAGTGAGTTATATATAAGCAATGAATGTTAATCTTCCGTTGATATTTATATTATTCGCGCAATGACAAATATTTTATTCTTCTACAAACTTGTAAATCCGTTCAATCGTGGAAATGAGCTTCCATTAATTTATACGGTATCATTTTTTGTTGCAATTTAAATCTCTGTTTAAACCACCATAGCTAAAGACAAAATGAATTTTTCTTTTTGATCCTCATTTTCACCATTGCAAATGTCTCTTATGAAGAGTATACGAATATGTCACACTTTGTCAAAATCATTTTGAGTTTTAAAAATTGACGTCTTCTTATTACAATGGTGCATCAATCTTTTTGCTCCATAGAAAATATTTGTATTTTTGGTATGTCGTCATAATGCTCCTTATCGAGGTTTACCTCAAAAGAGGCCAAATCAATTGGGACGACTAGGTTACTCGATTTATTTGAAATCGTGAATAACCAAAATACCGTAATCACTTCATGAAAGGTTTATCCTTTTGAAGGTAAAACCATGAATGAAATGAAAAATAATCTTCATAATAATTCTAATCTACTTGTCAAAGTAGAGATTCATAAAAGTGAGTGGGAGCTCTAAGAGAGATGTTTTATTCTTAATTGTTAAGAATAGGACGAGGTTCAAGAGTAGGTTGACACGATGTTGGCAAACGGCAAGGGTAAAAGACAAGGCTATTTTGAATAGCAAAGTCAAACCTAAGCAAGGTGTCGAACCCAACTTTTGATGATTCTATTATTACAGTGTAAGACACTAGAAAATAATCTGCCCCAAGTTTTCTGAAGAATTAGAAATTGGGTGTACTACACCTAAAAGTATTTTCACCCATAATATCTATATGATCGACATTTATTTTGCGAAATGCACTTTTTGGGTATTAGATTCCTATTATCGCTCTCATCAATGTATTTGATACATATAATAATGATTCGTGCGACGACTAGCCATGATTAAATGTCGACCTACAAGGGAAATAGAACTATTGTAGTTTTTATTTCTATAGAGACATATAAAAGTTATAATGTGATCAGTCTAGTTTTGGATTTAGAGGTACACTTTAATAAAAATTATTATGTACACAACCTCTAAATAAGAATATCAACTTTTGTGTAAGACACAGAGTGTTTCACTTTTGTGATTGGAACAACCGTTGTCTCCTTTTTATGCCTATACTTGGTCAATGGTTATGCCGTACCAATCAAAGGTAATTATATTCTTGACCTAAACTAGAAATTACTTGTCATATAGATTGTAAAAGGTTCAAAATTGGTGACCCAGATCTAATCTTGATTCTGGATTGTATAGCACATTAAGAGACTAGTATTGACTAGTATCCCTAAACGATTTGATTTTGAATTTTATGGTGTGTGCGAAACTTGTATTCAAGGCAAGATGATTCATGCCCTCTTTTTTTTTGAAAAAGAAATTGAACTAGTGAGTTATTGACCCTATTACATAAGAATATGTGTGGTCCAATAACAATCACAACCACCAAGAGTATTGTATTTGATTTCACTTCACTTTATTTACCGACGATTTAAGTACATATTGTGTTTGATTCTACTTAATAAGGTGTTAAAAGAAATCTTTGAAAAGTTCAAAGAGTTTCAATGTGAAGTAGTTAACCACCAAGAGTATTAGATCTTGGACTTACGACCTAATCGTAACAAGAAATATCTAAGTATTGACTTTGATTTTCACCAAAAGTATTGTGAAATAGTTTCACGAGTTATCTTCTCTAAAACAGATTATGAGATAAGGTGTTGTTGAAAAGAGAAATAAAACCTTATACGATACGGTTTTGTCTTTGTCAAGTTACATTGAGCCACTTGACTAACCTTGGGCTTTTATTATGTTTTCTGCTATTTCTTTTCCCGCCATATCAAAGCACATTTAAAACAGTCGGATTTTATTTCATATATGATATGGATAGGTAGCGTACCTAATTTGTAAGTTATCCGAATGAAACAAGTGCTCAATAATCCTACATTGATCACGAGAAAAACGCGTTTGTGGCTCGTGATACTGTCTTTCAAGAAAAATGCGATTATTTCTTGATAATACAGAATGGGAGAAAATATTTCAAGAGCCACAAACTGAGCCATTGATCCGGAAAACGTTTCCTCATTGCTTATTCAGAAATTATTTCTTCGGAACCTAGGAGGTCAGATGGAATTTTTTCACTCTTTGATAGTGATGAATTCGTTTTACTTTTCGAAAGTGACTCACCTGTGAATTATAAAAGACTGTTTCTAGTCCCAACTTCATGTTATGGCTTAGAGTCATGCGATTCATAATGGATTCCATACACGATGGTCATGTATGTGACCTAGTAAATTTTACATGAAGAAGTATGACCTCTTCAGTGTAAATAGATTCTTAAGATCAACATCAGCATGGATGAACATTAAAATGTTTTCAAAGATAAATTGGTAGGCAAAGAGTTTGAACCAATTGCAATGCTTTGATCCATTCGAAAATACTTAGCGATTAAAGCATATCATAATAGTATGATGGCAATTGGATCTCATGAACCGCCTTCTTGAATGCGATTCTAGAAGAGGTTGAATATTTCATATCAACCAAAGGGTTTATAGATCCAATCAATCCTAAGATAATGTGCAAACTTAAGAGAAAGTCTTAAGTAAGCACTAAAGAGTTGGAATTAGTGAGTCAATCATGTCATAAAGCATTTCTCGACATCTCGAGGAATTATATTGGTAGATGAAGTTTAGTGGGAGTAATGTGGTTTTCATAAGTCTTATATGTGGAGACATATTGATCATTTTAGATGATGGGAGATTTTGGAGAAGTAGAATACATCTCTTCGATATCTGGATTTATGGAGATAAATCTAAAAGGATATTAGCATTAACTCAAAATTCTTTTGTTGCTAAGATCTTTGAATAGTTCAAGGAAGTTGAACACATCATAATTGATTCCTTTTTCTTCGGCTGCGGGATCAATTATATACGGTGTGATGTATGCTCAATCCGACATTTCGCATGCTTTGAGCATGACGAGTCGTTTGCAATCAAATCCAAGTGAGAGTCACTTGATAGCCATAAAAAACATCCTTAAGTACTTGCAAAGGACTTAAGATATGTTCTGTGTGTTTGGAGTTTACAGTGAGCCGAAATGGATCAAAGCATTTTATAGAAGATTTATCTGTTGGAAATCACGAACTGGCTGTATTTTATAGAAGATTTATCTGTCGGAAAAGTTCCAAGCAGATAGGACTATTAGAAAGGTTCCAAGTAGGAGTGACGATTCCAAATACAAATGTCATGTATCCGCTGGAAGTGTTCCAGGCAGTCTATCATTGCAGATTTCACAACGGAAATGGAGTACATTGTATCATTTGATGATGCATATGAAAGTAGCTTGGATTCGACAGTATTGGAGGGACTAGGAGTAGTTCCAATAGTTGTATATCATATCATATCATACCCGTACTCAGAAAGTTTTATGTAATATGAGATTACGTAAACAAAGGGATATAACAATCAAAGATGGAAAGATGCAAGTATTTCTAATCCATTAGCCATGCATTTTGTAGGCTGGACATGATAGTCATGTCATTTTAATGGGGATTGAATTCTGTACCTGAATTGCTGGAGATTATGGAATATGAAATTATTGATAGCGTATCAATTTTTTCATATATGATAATCGCATTCATTATTTGAGTTTCATTAAAAAATTTCTTTATTTAGTCTGACTAAATTTTAATACTTTGTTTATCCAAATCGGTTGAAGGAAAGGTTAAACCCAATTCAAGTGAACAAGATGAACTTAGTGTTTTGTCCCTAGTCATTCATTTAGGCGACGTCTCGAAGTGACTAGATTGTAAGTCGATCGATGGTTGGTTCAGCACCATGGGGTCATGGATATGACTGGTCGTTTACATAGACAGACTGTGGAGACAATCTGTCGGGCAGTGACCATAATAGAGTCTCTTATCAAAATTATTGAAGCCTGGTCGTTGCGGGGATTTCTATTTTATTCCTATGAGTCGATTCTTTAGATTGGCGACCATTTACCTGAGTCAGCGTAGTTTCCGATTGACTTTGGTTTTTGTCCTAGGTCGTGCCGTGAAAGGAGGCCGATGTGCATCTTCTGGGTCATGGTGATCTGCATTATACAGTGTAAAATGGCTTAACAGGAATTGTCCACCCACGTTGGTTATTAACATCTTTGGGCCACTCGGGCAGTAGAGACTGGAAATGCGTGACCACGCTCGGAAGAGATCTCTGGTAGATTTTCCGGTTAAACAGTTGCTCTTCTAGATCGAGAAAAACACTATATATATTTTTCAATTGCAAGTGCGACCTAAAAGACACCTTGAGGTGAGTGGGAGGATGTGATACAAAAGAGACAACATAATCGGTAGCACACACGTTGTCGAGACAAGTGGGTGATATTGTAAGAGGAGGAGGAGTCCGCAATAGTGTTGCTACATGCACAACTTGTATCGGACAAGTGGGAGATTGTTGGAGTAAGTGTCCTCCACAATAGTGCATTTATATAATAAATCTCATATTGGAATATACGTGACATGATTAGTATATTTTGATACTCCAAGTCAGTTGATTAACGTAAATCGATAACGCTCAACTGACTAGAGTTAGAAGTTATTGTCGTATGACGGCAATGATCAACTGATCCCTTTCGGTCAAACCTATAGGATGAAACCCAAATAGTAGAACTAATTATTTGTATATGATACAGTTAATTAGCACATTACATATATTTGATATGTACGTTTAGTTACGAGAGTTATTTATTGGAAATTGAGTTGGGAACTCATTCCACTTAAGTTTATTAGTCAATTATACGATAATTGACTAAATAAATTTTATGTGACAACCCTCTCGAATGCGGAAATAAAACATACAAGCATGTGATTAATATAGCGTAAAATACGGTGTTTTTAAAACTTTTTACATGCTAAGATAAAAATACGAGAAATGTCAAATATATACAAACTAAAATAGAATATACTACAAAGAGACGAAGTCTCTCAAAATGTTATCAAATATCAAAGTTATTAGCAAACTAGCTAAACAACGTCTAGAGGTGATTCACCCAGGCCAGCGCCCGCTAGCTCACACCCGAACCCAAAATACCACAAGCAAAAAGTCATCCAATCAAGCAACATGTTCATCCATGAAAAACATGAACGCCACAGTCAGTGGGGGAGTAAATCCGGGTTCTTCCAGCCATATCACAAATAACGAACTTAAACGGAAATACAAAAGTAGAAGCATGCATATATAAATATACATGTGAATTACGAAAAGGATAAATAGGCAATTCAATATATATAAAGATATCGGTGCATGAAGTACAAAACCGTAACCATCATATTATAGATAGACTCGGGGAAGACACTCTTAGGCAACCATACACTCTCACTAGGGCTTGCATCTCACCGTTAGCGGCATAAGTTTGATAAGATTGAGACTCGACAAACAAACCATACCAAGTCATCCAACAATCACAAATAATCAATCATATAATCATCCATCCAAACGTACGAATACGTTGACAACATCTCTCACGGTAAATGACACGCACTAGCACCGTGTACATGGCAAGTATGATTAAAATCGCATCCACGGGATGACATTTCCCTGAACGCATACATGATTCAACATTTCGTATATGTAGACTAATTTCCTCCCGGTAGGACGACGATAAAAATATCCGGTCCTAGTCTAAACCTGGCCAGACTCTCGGAATAAACATTTTCCGATTCGACAAGCGATGACATTTCGCATCCAAGACTCGGTCAATCATAGACGCCGGGTACCCCAAATTCGGTCAACCTTCACGAAAGAGGCGGAAAAGAGCACAAGCATCATAACAAGCGGTACGCTACATGCAATGACACCACCTCAAAAGTATACAACATTTGACGGCCGGGTCGATCAACGCATAGCGTTCGCCTCCCAACAACGTCGTCATATGCCCACTAACACATGCAATTAAGCAGTAAGGATACACTCCTCGTTCCGACATTCCAGCCTTACGAACGAAGAGGTAGCCAGGGGAATGAGAGTACAAAACACATAACAAATTGTGCTCAAACCATAACATGTGTAAAACCGACTCAAAGTGGGATACATGAAAAACCGTCATAAAACATGCGATACAAGCGAAAGGAATATCATATATTCGAAACATTAATATTTAAAGTCATTACGTAAATTTATACGAAAAACGAACCATCGGAAATATTATAAATGAAAACATAAGAAAGAAAAGTAAGTAGAATTCCAGCGTGTGCCAGCCGGTGAAGGGGACTGTTGGAGCCAGTGTCCTCCACAGTTAGTGCAATAACATAAATAAATCTCTGTAGGTTCACAGGGTATACTTTGTATAATAATCAGTTGATTAACGTTTATCAATAACGGTTTGCTTGCTAGATAAGTTTGACGTTATTGTCATACAGATGGCGGTGATCAACTGGTCCCTAAAAGTCACACCTAAAGGATGTGTTTGAGAGATGTGATTATTTGAGAAAATAATCATATTTATACCCTATTATATGACTAAAAGGTTAGTCAGTGTATTTGACTAAAAGGTTAGTCAATGTGATGATGACAGATTATTTAATAATGATTAAATATAGTTAGCTGAGACGAATTAACTGTAATTCGTAAATTGAATATAAAATGTTATATTTAATTGTTGTATATAATGTAAGCTAATTAAACATAAACCGTTATAATTAATTGGCAAATTATAAATATACGGATATTTATAATTAATGATGTATTATAATGTCGGTCTATGTAAAAACGACGATTATAATATATTACATTATATTGGAAGCTAAAATGACCAAAAACGAAAGTATCCAGATACACTCGGTTTTTAGTCAATGGGTAGTTATTTCGAGGAGACAAAAATCTCCTCATATAAACCTACTATGTGCCGTGAGAAAGAGAAGAGAAGAAAAAATTCAGATTTTTATTTTCTAACCTAATTTCTCACTACTGCCTCCATCATTCACACAGAGACAAAAGTTAACAGTAACTTTTGACAAAACTCAAAACCTTCTTCTCAACAGTGAGATCGTGTAAGAGGTTCTCTTTCTAGCAAAAGAAAAGGGTATTTCTCGGAGCCATCTTGGGTGCAACGATTAGGAGGATATCTACCTTGATATCTCTGTTCTTTACGCCTATTGCTAGGACCGGAGGTTGATTTCTAAATTTTTTTCCTTGCTTTCGTTTATGACTCGATAATCAAACTATTACTTTTTCGTTATAATCCTATAATAATTGTATTGTGGTAATACTGATTTCCCACAGGGACCGGCTGCCGGCTACCCGACTGGCACCAATATCAACTTGAAAAACAATTGAATAAGCAGCGTGTCCCAGCCGGTCAAAGGGACCAGCTGCCGGCTACCCGGCTGGGACCAATGTCTCTTGAGAAAAAGAAGGAAGAATTGAGGTGTGTCTCAGCCGGTCGGTCGGCCGGCTGAGACCTTCATAACATCAAACTTATTACGTAACACAATTTATATACAGCCACTCCCCAGCCGGTCAGCTGACGGGCTGCCGGTCGGCCGGCTGGGGCATATTATGCACGAAATCATCAACTTCACTAAGGCTCATCATACAACAAACATCATCTAACATCACAAATCATCAATTCTCATTATCAATTATCAACTAACAACAACTATCATCAACAATACAATTCCTATGATTACTAATCCTATTCTAAATACGATTACTAACATAGAAAACACATTAAAACACGTAATGATATCGAGTAACCCTTCACCGTTACCTTTTCGCGTCTTCAATCCTCGTCTAGGTCCTCTTCTATCAAGTAGTAGTCTTTGTCGAGGTCTTGGAGGTCACCACCTACAATTAGATAACAAAAGATGAATATAATTCACCTTTGAGAATGACGGATAAATTGAAAAGCGAGAAAGACGGTAATTTTATTACCAATTAAGATAGATGACGATGAGAGGGAAAGATTAAGACGAACTTTAGTGAATTTGAGCGAGAAATGAAGGTGTAGGGACGATAATAAGCTTGATCAAATATGGAGGTTAGGGTTTTGGGTGGTTACTTGGTGAGGAAGAAGAGAAGTTGAATGTGAGGGAGATTATGGTTTAAGGGGAGTATGAGGGAGTAATTGGAAAAAGTCATGGAAAAAGCCCATAAACGTCTTAAGACGTAATTTACTCGAAATCTCGCGTAAATTCTAAAAACGAACTCGGAAATTCTAAACTAGACACGGGAAATTTAATTCCAGACTAAAACTAAATTTCGCTGAAAAGTATCCGTATAATATTTTTACTATGAAAATAGGATACATTTGTGAGTGTTACATTTTATGTCTTATTTTAATACGATTAAATAAGATTTAATTTAGTGATTAATCGTTAATTCATTAAATTAGTTGAGGTTATGCATATATTTTGAGGTAGAGGGGAGTTGTAAAATAAATTAACAAAGCATTGCGGGACCCGTTTTATATTGATCTAATGGTAAATTATCACTTAAAAGTTAAGTACAGATTGTTTATTAATTTGTGTCATATAATTGTTATTTGATCAAATTAACACTTAATTATATAAGATAATTACACATATGATTATAAGTATTTGTGGGACAAATATCAAAAATAAAAATGGACTACATTTCACCATGTGGACCGAAATTGTAGTGGAAAGTACAATGATGATTGTTCTTTTCTTAAATTACACTACAACATATTGATAATGACATATCTTACATGTCATCGTCATACTTATGCATTCCTACACTCTACCACTTTGCATGGGAATAAAAAATAAGCAAAATAAGAGCCACAAGGGCTTGCACCATCCGGCCAAAAAGGCCTACATAACAGAACAAGAGTTGTTCTCATTTGTACCACTTCTTTTTTCTTATTCTTACTTCTCTTACTAACTCAACATGTCTCTAAACTCACATGCAAAATAATATTCATATCATATTACTAGTGTAGTAAACAATAATATTAGTTGTATTTTTCTTACTTATTATCTAGTTAATAATAAGCTAAGATCATTTGGGTAGATTATTGGGTGCAACAAGAAGGAGACTTTCTACTTTGGAGGTTGGTCTATGGAGGATCATCGACTAATTCTATGCTTAAGAACAATAAGAAGGAGTTCTTATTTTGCCCCTACTTAACCGAAAATTTCCAATGTAAGGATGTTTTCGTCTTATCTTATCTTTTATGATTTTATATTTGCATGCATGATGACTAGATCCTAAATCATTAAGTCAATGTAATTTAATTATCTAATTAGAGAAGTCTAATTAGAGGTCTAGGACCTTCATTAGTGTTGTTTTTGTTGATTATGCTTATGGTAGGTCTAGTTGATGTAAGTAAGAAAATTTAAATGAGACCTTGAATTGTGGTATCGGAGACACATTTAAGGTAGTAAGGTGTCATAGAAAATTGAACCATATTACTTGAGGATTAGAAGTGAGTAAAATTCAAGGATGAGAGTTTGATTTAAATTTTTTGAGGACGTTGATGATGATATTTTTTTGGTGTTATACCTTGGTATGAGTTAGTTTGTGGACTATAGGAGCTGAAAAGGACCTAGTGTAGAGAAATCTTTATTAGTCCTTCGATTTTTGAAACCTTTGAGATGGTGTCGAATATTTAAGTTAAGGGAATGCTGTTATTTTGGGTAACAATTCTGTTTTTGGGACCGTAGCATATGAAGGAATTAAAAAAATAGAAGATGGTTAATTTGTCAAGTTTAGGTGTATACCATCTCTTAGTCTTTTGTGATAAATGATCCCTTATGAGAGGATTTCATTAGAAGGATAAAGAGATTTGCTATCGCCCCAGACTTGAGAAAATAAGTTTTGTGGGCTTGTGAAGGACTCGATTTTGGAATTTGGTTATTTGGATATAAGGCTCTAGATCCTTGTAGTTGTGACTTTGGTAGTGAGAACCTTAAGCTATAAGATGTACGTAGTTTGAACCTTATATCTTCCCTCGTACCATTATTATTTTCCTCTTTCTTTCGTGCAAATTTTGCTAAGCTTTATCTTTAAGAAAATATTTTCTCTTATCTTCTCCTTTACTTGGCTACCTTCATAGCTCTAGTATCTGTCCAACTTCTTACTTTGGCCTCTTATCTTTAGCATTCCTTTCCTTCAGTCTCATATATTATCGCGTGCCTTTCTTAAGATTTTTTAGCATTTCCTATATCGTAGGTGCATTCTCTCTTCTCTTGTGAGGTAGTTGCCTTGTTAGTTAGGCGGAAAGAATGAGTGCAATACATTTTGAGGATTCTTGACCTATAATCTTTGTCTTTGGGTTAAGAAATTTTCATATGATTTTTGGTCATGAGAAATAGAGCGCTTAAGATCTAAAATGGAACCTAATGGTGGAAATATATCTCCTCTTGGTGGCTTTAGATTATCGAGCTTGATGTTGTGGTGTAATTTCGAGGTTCGAGTTGATCGTGATGCCAATTCGCTTTTGATTAGTTTTATAATAGTTACCATAGAGATCATTTGGTAGTTTGATGTCTCTTATTAGTGTCGGATTCAAAAAAAGGACTTTGCTTTGTGGTAATTAAGATTGGTTACCATAGTTTGAGGAATATTTTCTTAAGTAAAGATCGGTGCATTTTGAGCTAGGATGAGCTAGATGATTTGATTGGTTGTCTCATCGCCTTGTGTTTGGTAATATTTATGATTTGGTATCTGGTAATTGTACTGGTAGTATTACAATTTGAGAATAAGAAGTCGCATTGCAAACTTTGTATAGTGAGTATTCAATGGTTATGGATTAGGAAGTTAGAATAGTAAACTAAATCACCTTGTGGTTGGTAGTAATTATGGTTTGCTAAATGTGATTATTTATATTTGTGGTTTCAGGTAAAGTTATGATTGGATAGGGATGTTAGAGCGTGTTAAAGAGTTTTTATATGGAGCGTAGTAATTCAGAAATAATGAGTTTGGATGGTTTTATGACATAGCTTTCGATTACACGTCTATACTTTCAAAATCTAAAGCGTATGTGAATCAAAAGCGGTCGTTCAAACCTAGTGTGCGTCACTATAATAAGCCTAGAAAATCCTATGTTAAGACCAAATGAATTGTAAAACAGGTATGGGTTAGGAAGGATCAAATATACAGAGTCACTAACCACAAAGGACCCAACTTAGCGTGGGTACCTAAAAGCTGTATTTAATTCCTTTGCAGATAATAGTGAAAGAAAACAACTTATGGTATCTCGACAGTGGTTGTTCGAGATACATGACCGGAAACAAGAATTTTTTTCTTTCACTAGAGCCCTTCAATGGTGGCAAGGTCACTTTTGGAAAGAATAAGAAGGGCAAGATAATCGGTGTAGGTAAGATTGGTATATCTTCTTCACATGCTATTAATAATGTCTATCTGGTAGATGGTCTTAAACATAACTTGCTAAGTATCTCTCAATTATGTGACAGAGGCAATAAAGTTGTAACAACCCGAAAAGTACCCAAAATTTTCTAGTAAAAATATTTACTAACACTTTTCAGCAGACTTAAGTTTTTAAAATAGAATTTATTGTTTCGGGTCGTATTTTGAAATTCCGCGTTCGTATTTGGAATTTCTGAGAGATTTCATGAAAATCCCGTTTTTAGTCATCTTTGACTTTTCTTGACTTTTAAGTCGTCT
>JAIUZE010016807.1:0-44553 GCA_022085475.1 Heliosperma pusillum
GGACACTGGATGATTGACTGATTGACCTTAAAATTCAACAGGGCACCGGATGATACGAATCACAAGTGGCGGAGTAATTAAACCTTAGAACACGAAGATCAAATTACTAAACAAAACCCCCAAAAAACAAAGATGAAGATAATTAACAACGAAAAGAAAAGAAGAAAGACGGTGATACATCACAATAGTGATAATCAAGCCAAAGCAAAACCCTAATTCCACCCAAAGTATTACAGATTCACAGTACCCAATAACAATAATAATGAGAATAGTGATAAAATTAATAGAAGTAGTAGTAGTAAGTAGTGGTAGAATAACAACAATAGTAGTAATAGCAGTAGCAGTATCATTGGCGGAAATCATAATTAGATTAGAAGAGATACCTTGGACAAGCCTGTTAGCCGAGCTCCAGGTCAGATCATGAAAGTCCGATTCGGGAAGGTGAAGCGCAAATCGACAGGGCTAACTTGTATAGTACAAAAATGTGAGATATGGCTAAGCGGTGATGAGATTGTAAGAGACGCAAGGTGGAAAAAATGAGGGAATTAGATGATGATGATATGCACCGTGTAAGAGTTTAGGGTAGCAGGTGAAAAAGGCAACATTAAAATTAGGGTAGCAGGTGGAAAATGGAAATGAATGAAGGGCAGGGATTGAAAGGGAGAAATCAAAGGGTGGGAAATCAACATAATGGGAACTATTCCTAAGGAACAGTGTAGTAGATCTGTTAGAATATTTTATAGTAGAAAACACCAAACTCATATGACATGTTTATATCTCACTAGGCGTTGCACACGGTACATCAAGATACCTTAATTGTTTGATGTACGTACATGTTGAGTGTCGTTAGAGTAAACTACTATCGTTGTATTTCTTTTATGGTTTTTTGCCTTCTTGGCGTATTATTTTGACCATTTCAATTTTATTTAATTAATGATTTTAGTAATTTAACCATGAAGTAACGAGTGAAATCATAAATAGGTTGAACCTGCCACAACGCCAATCGTATCAAGGGGAAAAGGACTTAAATGATGATGTGTAAGCACGTATTAAATAAATAGTTTCTAAACTCTAAGTGACTCGAATGCACTTATTTACGACTTATCTTACTCGTTGTCAGCATATATACCAAAAATAGCATGCTCGAGCTAAAATATCCAAACACGATTAATTATTCTTAGTTCGCTTGACACTGAGGATGTTTAAACAAAGTAGGCAACATAAAAGATTAAAAATATGGTTTTTATCTTTTAGAGAAAGATAACAAATATCATAGAACACAAGTGACTCGAGCGAAATCTCCACTTGCAATTTGTCCCCACTCTGAATTTATTATCCAAGGAAAGTCTCACACTGAGTTTATTATCCAACGAAAGTCAAGTGCAATGTAGGTGAAACATCTTGATATTTCATACCTTCGAGCACGCCCCGAGATATTATTATTGTGAGTTGTTTGTCTAGCGATTTATTTAAAACTTGTCTAAATTTTGTATCGAAAAGATTTTAACGGAATAAATAACGTATCATGGTAGAAATAAAAAAGAACTACAGTGGCACCATTATTAAGACTACACGGCTCCCCTCCTTGCATGAAAGAACTACAGTGGCCATATACTTTCAGCTAAAGAAAAGTACCGAAGGGTTCATCGAAGTACAAACTCCACTCAAAGTTGGGCATAGTAAGACAAATTCCTTTTGTATAGTAGAAAAAATGAGATAAATGCCTTATAGAAGCGGTTAAACTGAGCTAAAGTTTAAGCATAAGAAAATATGTTTCTACATGATCCACAAATTTACTCAAGCTTAATCATCCTATTAAAGACAACACTGTCGGGGGTAATGATAGGTTAAATACACCAGCATCTAGCAAAGCGAGGATAAAAGACGCCACATTCCATGACCCTGGACACCTATCATGTGATCCTACCTGAAATCATGAATCATGAGACATATAATACGTCATAGTGTGAGTATGATATGCAACAATCCACGTAAGAATAGAACTAATTTACTCGCTAATTCACCACCAACTCTATTCGAAAGCGTTGTCAAAAAAAAAACTCGATTCGAAATAGAACTTTACAAGTGTCATTTAGGTTCCTAATAGCATAACCCATAACAATTGACCACCATCTCCTTCCTCTCCTTCACCCCTCCCTTCTCTTCTTATATCAACGGCTAAGTTCGAGATTCCAAGTGTTTAAAATTTTTCCACCATCTCTAAGTGGCAGTGGCTCCAAAATGCAAATCTCAAGTAGAATGACCAATTAGCTACAAAGTGTGAGGAGGCATTAAGTAAAATACTAACACATGCTTCGCAATCAACTTGTCTGTCTCTTTTCCTTTCAGGTGGCTCAATTTTACTCTCATAACTCTACACAACACATCCAAACAATCAGCAAATTCACAAAATCATATCAAAAACATTAAATACACTAATCTATTGCTTAAAGTGACAAAAACAAAAAAAGAATGAAATTTTTAAGGGAAGAAAAAAAATTTCTAACAAATGCTAATAGAAATTCCAACAACTCCTTCTCCTCTTCCTTCAAGCTACCTCCAACCCCAACCACCTCTTCCTTCTACTCCACTAACATCGTCCTCCTCTTCCTCCTCCTCCAACCTCCACCAACAAAACTCAACAAAACTCAGTTAGCACTAAGGTGACATTTAAGAATTTGAGAAACAACGAGGTTTACAAAAACGTTCAAAGTCATCACTTTCTTTCTTAAAAGAGTCTTAAAGTCGATATCCAGAAAGTAAACAACAATCAGTTCAAGGGTGCAGTTACAACAGTATTGAAAATTCTCAAATATTGATTCTTTTTTCTTATATCTGTTTTTAAGTGTTGCTTGAGATCTGTTTTTTTTTTTCAATCCTTAAAAGTCACGATTTTTGGTCATTCAAGAACTTCACTAAAATGAAAGCCATACATAATCCATGAGCAAAACCTACAAAATATACGACCTGAACAAATCAAAATATAAACTACGTAGAAAACTACATAGACTACATTAGTACGGTGAAGAAATATTGACATGATTTCTAACTCATTTTCTTTCTTCACATCTTGATACGTGAGTCATAAGTAAAATCAATAAATTAAAGAGAGAAAACATAAATCAATCCCAGGCTTGAAAATTTTACAGAAAGCTTACCTTTTTTTTTTAACATCATCACCCGTTATTTGCGTCATCACCACCCTATCCCTTCCGCACTTCCTCCTTTGAAAGACACCATGTCATACAGATAACCACCCTGAAAAAATAAGGTAAAACTCACTGGAATTAAACACACGGAATGCTATTGAGTTCAAGAAAATTAAAACCAAAAACAAACAATAATGCTCATACAACAGCAACCCACAAAACTTAAGGTAAAAAGAATACTTGAATAAAATCGGCAGCATTTCAGATCTGTTATCAAATTAATTTTCTATGGAAAAGTGAACAGGGAAGGGATAGTAATTGGTATTCACCTTGTGCTCACTCTCAGAATTAGAGTCGATAGAATCATCCTGAGACCTATTGTCAGCTGCTGTCTTTAGTTGTTTTTTCTCGTCCTGTGCTGAACTAAGATGACCTCGTCTCTCTCCACCATCCTCTTTGCACTCATCACTGTTTTCTTAATCTCATTATCAGCACTACTTTTACCTTAATATTGAAAAAAAACAAATAATGTTTCAGCAATCATACTATATAAGAACTCACTGGAAATAAACCAGACAAAAAATAATGTTTCATAAATCACGCTATGTACTTACTTTCAATAAATGATTAGCAATCATACTATATACTTACTTTCAATAAATGATTAGCAAAAAAGGTCTTAATGACTGAATCCACTTATCCCTGTAAAATTTAAACACTAACATTGAAAACAATCCCATTAAAAAATACAATCTCAATTTCAAAAACGGTTTTTGGGCACACGATAAGAGGTTTATATGGAGTGCTTGTTCTCATTCATGACTTTGACATAAATAGCCAATTTTAAAAGTCAACTTACAAGTATCTTTTCTTGTTGCTGTATAAGAAATTTATGCTAATTAATTTCCTAAAAACAATAGAAATCGCTTTGTCTAACATATTGCCTGAAGTGAAATACAAAATGAAAGGAATAAGACAAACAACATTCTAAGAAGGCGTATGTGTTATATAATAAGATAAAAAAAATATAAATGAAAGGAATAAGACAAACAACATGTGACTGTTCGTGTGCCAGGCTCGGCTCTTTTTTCAGTTAAATTGAGACGTGTTTTTTGGCAATCAACGGACATATCTATATTTCGGTACTCAAGGTCATGTGAATTGTATCATAACTATGCAATTGATGGGATTACCCAATTATAGTCAAACGCCTAATTTAAAAAGATAAAGAATTTTTAGCAGATAAGTTCAACTTCTGATAATGAAACTGAGTGTAAAAAAAAATGACAGCATGTAGTTTTGAGATGTAGGTAAAAAACATCAGGTATAAAAAGCATACATAAGATGATATTTCATCCATCAACAGGTCTCCACATCATAAAAAAAATTACTGATAGAAGTACAGCTTGGAAAATGTTCAGAATTTAATCTATGGAATTATAGACCTCAAAAGACAGTAACGGCAAAAGACTCATATTTTGTATAGAAGCACAAGGCTCAAACCAGTCCATTAGGCTCAGTATCTTGGGAACAAGTTGGGACCTTTTTCTACTCAATATAAATAAGACTTTTAGCTTCCTTATTACATACAAGAATAATGATAATACACATTTTTTTTCCACCGAAAAGCTTCTTAACATGGAGCAATTTTATATCACGAGCCCTCCTGAACAAAACGTATTCAAAACTTCAAATCATAACACACTGATTTAATAACTTCTGGGACAAATAAAAATTGGCTTCACAAGTTGTCCATATTCTTTATATTATGTGGGCTGCTATATAAGGTAAATATAGGTCTCATAATTCACACTTAAGCAACATAATGGTGACAGAACCATCTTATAAAACAATGTTTCCCTTCTCTAGCTGATGGTACATCGACGAAAGAGTAACAATTCTCTCAAGTGATTCTTCTTAAAAATGGCCCTTTATTACACACTGAAGAACCCTCATCCTCATCTTGATCAAGATAAAATGAGTAAACTACGTGCAATCACACACAATGTTCTGAATACCAATTTTAAAAAACTCAGGAAAATTTACACAATTAGGAATATCATTCCTTTGAACCATGGTTTTGTGCATTCTCCTCTCCTCCTCCTCTATCTTCCCCTCCACTACCTCATGAGTCATGACACACTACCTCCTCCTCCCCCTCTGCATCACCCTTTTTCATTCCTCTGAAAAACCAGTTCCGGTTTCAAAAATATGGGATCGGTGGATAGTTGTAAGAAGCATATGGATGACAACTGTTGTTCATTTTGCAATATGTTTTTATGATGGGTTTCTTAGCAAAGTTTCATGCTACTTGTATTTATTCAAACCCTTGTCTAAAGTTTATAGAGCTTTCTACCAGTCCATCGAGCTTGCACCAAGGCCTAGACAACCGATGAACCAAACTACAATTTTTTCAACCACGGCCCCTAACTAATCCCAAAAGAAGCAATTAAATCAACACCTATCCTAATTCCTACAACAAAACAGTAAAATAAACACAACCAAAAGAAACCACTATTTAAGATGTGAGGGAAGGGGCATGGAAGGGGAGTTGCATAACGACAGCAAAAGGAGGTTAAGCGTTTATCAATTATGAAATGAAAAGGATGCAAAACATCTATAAAATCCAAACATTCACGTTTTGAGTAGGTAGAAATTCCAAAGTAGTGTTGACTCACCATCAATGCAGGCAGACCGGATTATTCACCAATTCAAGCAAATATGAAGTTTGTGTTAATTGGTGCCCTTTGGTGGAAACCTCAATTTTTCCTTGAGGTATTGAAATGAATCTTTCAATCAAATCAAGCATCGTGTTAATTTTGACAATTTAAACACATATAGAATAGGTGGAATGTCCTTTCTCCGCACGGGGCGCCTTGTACAATTATTCTTTACATATATACCGTCTTACTATATGATTTACCATCTTACTCCGTATAATATATCGAACACTTGTGATTAATAACTTATGTCATCAATATACTGTAATAGAATTCAGGACTTCATGTTGAAATCGGAATTTCTATACACAAATTGGGAACAATTGAAGGAGAAATTCTCGATCAAATTGTATTGATTAAAGGAAGAATTACGGAGGAATTACAGATAGAATTACAGGATTTGCAAAAGAGAAAATGATTAACAATGATTGAATGAATAACAAAGGAGTAAAGCTAGCTATATATAGTAAAGAGTAGTAACAACTTTACTGTATCCTAACAACATTGTAACTAACTCCTAACAACCTTTTGATGACGTGTCCTCGGGTTAGTTAGCTGGGTCGTTACAATACATTCCTCTTCCAATGAAGCTTGTCCTGAAGCTTAGGATATCTGAAATGCAGGAAATCTCTTCATGAAATCTTTTGACAACTCCCATGTAGCATCCTCAACCGTACCATTAGACCACTATATTAGAAAATACACAACAGCAGCATTGCCCTTCTTCACCATTTTCCGTTCCAAAATTGCTATAGGTTCTGCCCTTAGTTGTAGATTGTCATCCATGATGGGAACGACACTAATAACAGGCACAATGCCATGATGTTTCTTTAACTGAGAAACATGGAACACAGAGTGAATTTTGGACTGTTCAGGCAACTTCAACCTATAAGCCACTTTGCCAATTCTTGCAGACACTTCAAATGGCCCAAAGTATCTTGGTGAAAGTTTCTGGTAGCTTCTATAGACCACTGATTGCTGTCTATATGGTTGCAGTTTAACATACACCAAGTCCCCCAACTGGTATTCTGTGTCAGTCTTATGCTTATCACTTTGGTTTTTCATTCTATCTTGAGCTCTATTCAAATGGAATTTTAACATTTAAATACATTCCTCTCTAGCCTTCAAGCTTCTATCCACAACAGCTACTGCACCATCACCATTGATATAAGGAGTATGCAGTTTAGGTGATTGCCCATATACAACTTCATAAGGTGTTGACCGTATGGCAGAGTGAAAATTAGAGTTGTACCACCATTCAGCCAATGGTATCTATAGTGCCCAATCTTTAGGCCTTTCTCCTGTCATGCATGTAAGGTATGTCTCCAGACGTTTGTTAACTACATATGATTGCCCATTTTTTTTGGGGATGATAGGCAGAGGACATTAGTAGGTCCACCTTTTGCAGTTTGAAGAATTCTTGCCAAAATTGGCTTAGAAAGATCTTGTCCCTATCACTCACTATTGATTTGGGGTTCCCATGTAATTTAAAAATTTGATCCAAATACACTTTTGCCACATCAGAAGCCTTAAAAGGGTGAGTAAGCAATAGGAAATGAGCATACTTACTCAATATGTCTACTATAACCAAGATTGTGTCCTTCCCTTGGGATTTAGGGAGTCCTTCTATAAAATTCATAGAAATATTCACCCAAATTGCCTCAAGTATTGGCAATGGTTGTAGAAATCCAGCAAGTGATTGCAGGAGAGTTTTATTTTGTTGACACACCCCAGATTCTTTAATCTATCTCCTCACACTTTTCTTCGTGTTTTTCCAATAAAAAAGCTCTGACATTCTCATATAAGTAGCATGTCCACCAGAATGCCCTCCAAGAGTAGAATTATTCATTAAAGAACAAATTTCTAATCTTAAGTCAGAGTCAGGCCCTATAACCAACCTCCCCTTTTTCACCAATTGACTATTCTGCCATTGGAATTTACTGCTTGCAGTAGGGTCATCTTGAAGATTTTGTATCAATTCCATTACTTCAGGGACTTGCCAGCTCTCCTTGATTCTTTGTAAGAGATTAGTACTTACTTGAGATACCAATATGGACAATAATTCAACCCCTTCCACCCTAGAAAGAGCATCAGCCACCGTGTTTTCCTTTCCCTTCCTATATTGTACTTCATAATCCAATCCCACCAACTTTGGTAGACATTTACTCTGGAAGGAACTTGTTATTTTCAGCCCCAACAAGTACTTCAAACTGAAGTACGTGATCAGTTCTGATGATGAAGTAGTGTTGGCCTACCAGATAAGATCGTCAGTTGTCAACAGCCAATATCAAAGCCAACAACTCTTTTTCATATGTAGATAGGGCCTTATGTTTTTCGGCCAAGGCCTTGCTTATAAAAGCAATAGGGTGACCCTTTTGAGCTAAAACAACACTTATGCCAATGTCAGAAGCATCAGTTTCCACTTCAAATTGGGAGTTAAAGCCTTGTAAGGTAAGTACTGGGCTAGAACTGGCAAAAGTGACCCGACCCGAATAACCCGACCCGATAAGGCTGACGCGAGACCCGAAAGCGACCCGGAATTGCCTGACCCGAGGATGACCCGAAACCCAAATTGACCCGACCCAGACCCGACCCGAACCTTGACTGACTCGAAATAGACCCGACCCAAAATAACCCGACCCAAAACCACCGACCCACATACGTCCCGATTTTAAATGATCCTAAATGACCCAATTTATTGTGATTAGGGGTGATAAACTGATAATAAAACGAGACAACCCACGTCCAGCTCAAGCTCGGCTTGGTCGAAGTCAGCCTGTGCGAATTTGGCTCGACGCCGGGCTTGACTTGAAAACTAACTTAATCATTTTGACCTGAAAATGGCCTAAATAAATCGGATATGAATCTAAAATAACCCCCCCCCCCCCCCCCCCCAAATGACCCATACCCGAAATGGCCCAAACCCGAAGTGACCCAAACCCAAAACTGACCCAAACCCGAAAGTGACCTGACCCGACCCGACCCGAAAGGTTGAGCAAACCCGATATGACCTGACCCAAATAGACCCGACCCAAACCCGACCCGTTTGACCCATTTGCCAGGTCTAACTGGGGCTGCTGTCATAGCTTGCTTCAGGGTCTCAAAAGCCATTTCTGCCTCATGATTCCATATGTATGCATTCTTCTTGAGTAGATTGGTTAGGGGTTTGCTAATGATCCCATAACCCTTAGTGAACTTCTTGTAATAACCAGTTAAACCCAAAACCCCCTGAGTTCTTTAATTGATTTAGGACGTGGCCATTTGAGCATTGCTTGTATTTTGGTAGGATCAGTGGCTACCCCAGCAGCAGACACTATATGTCCTAGATATTCCACATGATCAACTCCAAAACTACACTTACTCCTCTTAGCAAACAGCTTATGTTGTCTCAAAATTTTTAATAAGGCCCTCAAATGAGTAATATGGGTTGCAATATCAGGGCTATAAACCAATATATCATCAAAAAACACCAATATGAACTTCCTTAAATGCTCACTAAATATAGAGTTCATCACTCTCTGAAATGTTGAAGGAGCATTAGTAAGGCCAAAAGGCATTACTACAAACTCATAATGCCCTACATGAGTCCTAAAAGCAGTTTCATGGACGTCCTCAAGGTGCATTCTAATTTGCCAATAACCATATCTCAAATCAATTTTTGAAAATATGCATGAGCCTTGCAATTCATCTAACAATTCATCAATAACTGGAATAGGGAATTTGTCCTTGATAGTGTTCTTGTTGAGCTCTCTATAATCCACACAAAACCTCCATGTACCGTCTTTTTTCTTAACCATAACAACAGGAGAAGAAAATGGGCTTTGGCTAGGCTTGACAACACCAACTTCCAACATTTCTTTCGTGATTTTTTCAATAGCATTCTTTTGCACCACAGGATATCTATATGGTCTAACATTTATGGGTGATACTCCAGGATTAAGATGAATCCTATGATCATGACTTCTATGGGGTGGCAATTCTTTGGGTTCAAGAAATATATCCTCAAAGTCATATAAAACCCTTTGAATTTCAGCAGGTATAGCAGATACCTGATCTTGTACTAGTACTGGGGGTGTTGCTGATGATTTAGGTTGAACTTGAATAGCAAAGAACTGGCCTTTATCATATCCTTCCCCTTTACTCATTTCAGCAACCAATTTCCTTCCAGATATCCATTTCAGACTTCCATTTGTGATACCTCTAAGGACCACCCTCTACCCTTGATACATGAATTCCATCTTTAGTTGATCAAAATCCCATATTACTGGCCCTAAAGATGAGAGCCATTGGACTCCTAACACCATTTCACACCCACCCAAGGGTACAATCATGACAGCAGTTGTGAATTCAACCCCATGTAGCTGCCATTTGAACCCCTTGCACACCTTTGTAGTAACAATTTTTTCCCCATTGGCAACATAAACTTCTAATGGATATGATGTTGTGATTTGGCACCCAAGCTTCTGTGCAACACTTGCATCACAAAAGTTATGTGTGCTTCCTGAATCAATGAGAATATGAATAACATTATGCTTGAATTTGCCCTGTACTCTCATAGTTTGATAGGAAGTATGTCTAGAGATTGCATTCAAAGATATCATAGGTTGTTCTTCCTCAAATTCTGCATTCACATTCCCACCTTTCTCCATGAATTCAAGTGGATCCAGAGTTTCATTTGTACCCCCTTCCTTATATAGTGAATCTATAGGAACCAACACCATATTATAGAGCCTGCCTTTGCGCCTTGGAACATATGGTTCATCATATTGAAAACACAAATTCTTCTTCCTTTTTTCATCCACTTCAGCAGGCGTTACTTTCTTGAAATTACTAGGCTTTTGATTATATAAATATTGGCTTGTTCATTGAAATGGTTGTGAAAACCTGGTATTATTGTTATTCTGAAAGTTGGATGTAGGGTTCCTGACAAAACTTTGACTGGTGAACCTATTAGGGTTTATCTCAGTTTTGTTGTTCATGGTTCTAACTGCTGTCAAGCTCTCTTCTTGACACCTTGCTAACTCCACCGCCTCTGCCATTGTTGTGGGTTTTAAAGCTCTCACAAAAGGTTTAACCATAGGTTTCAATCCTCCAACAAAACTATCCAAGAAATGGGTTTCAGGCAACAATGCATTACTTTGTAACATCAATCCTCTCAAGTTTTCAAAAGCATCGAGATAATCTTCTAGGGACCATTTTTGCTACAATTTATGAAACTCCTCTACCACATTACTACCCAAATTTTTCTTTAATTGAGCACACAAATCCATTACAAAATATCTCATTCCACATTTGGTCTTATGGTCATATAACTATGTACCCAAGATTCTGCCTTACCCACCATGTACAAAGAAGCCATGCTCACTTTCTGATTTTCGACCAACTTACACAATTCAATGTACCTTTTACATTTTTTTACCCAAATTCTAGGGTTACTACCATCAAAGACAGGAAATTCTAATTTAGGTGATCGAAAAGTGTCCTAACAACCTTTTACATTGTAACTAATTCCTAACAACCTTTTACATTGTAACTAACTCCTAAAAACCTTTTGATGACGTGTCCTCGGGTTAGTTAGCTGGTTCGTTACATATCCCTAATTAGTTTTGGTCATCAACGCTCCGGTTAATTGCTTCAGTTACTTTTACGTTACTTTTTCGTTCCCTTTTCTCAATGACCTTCATTTTGGCTCGGTGGTCTCAATCACTTAATAATATATCCACCAAACCCAAATGGTTGTGTTATATTAGTGGTATTCTGTCCCACCGACTCCCACCATCATATAGCAAATCACCCTCATAAGTTTGATACTATGTGCAATTAAGCCCTTTAACTTACAAATGTAGTAAATTGGCCCCATAAATTTCTCTTAATAAGGAATTAACCACATACCTTATTTTTAAGAATGAAACCTACTAAATTAAATATTTTATTATTATTAAAAGTCAAAATTATTGATTAAATATTAATCCTGAAATTCTCAACTATAGAAGGATGTTCAAAATATAGTTTTTTTATTTTGGTGAAAAATATTCATAATATGAGCATTTTTAGTGGAGTTACAAAGAAAGTTTACACGACCAATTTTTTGTTCACATTAAATTCTGTTCAATATGTAAATATTGTATTTAATTTTTAATAGTTATTTCTAAAATGATTTTTATAATAGAAAACAATAGGTTTTAGTTAAATAAAATGATAGTATACTTGATTTGTGCTTAATTGCACGATTTTTGAAACTTATGATGCTAATTTGCTACAAGTGAAACTTAGGAGGTTGATTTGCACATAGTACATAAGGTATGAGGGTAATTTTCTACATTCGCGCTTTTTTTAATATGTTTTTATATTTATATTATTTTGGGTTCAAATAACATGTTTGGCTCTCATCCCCATTATACTAAAAGAATAAGTATCCTTGAAAATTTTCCCTCCAAATGCTTAATTTATATAAGGAAAGGAGTAATTGTTAATAAAATGTATATTATATATCATTCCATGAGAAAACCTACACTATTTATTATTACTTTCATTACAAAAAAAACTTATGAGTAATAAACAATTTGAGAAAGAATTATAAAATGATATCATTCTTTGTGATACAAAAAGAATCACTAAAATACACATGTCATAACATTAATTAACCATTTTGATTGATTAGATTTTCGGATTCAATTTTTTAACTCGTATAAAAATATGTACAAGGAATAAAAATGTAAAAAAAAATTGAAAATCTATATATAATCTACACCCTTTTAAAAGTTTATTTACGAGGGCTCTTACTGTTCCTAAGAACAGTGCCTTCCAAGTGTATCCCTCACCCTTGATTTTCCCCTTTGGATCCATGCCCTCCATTCATTCCCTTCATTCCATTACTGATAACTCTCAATTTTTCACTCTCTTCCTCCATAAACCATCCGATTTAGCCCATCTGATAACTTCAAACCCTAATTCTCTTCCTCCACCAACCATCTGGTTTGCTCCATTGATAACTCTTAAACCGTTATTCTCTTCTATTCCTCCACATACCGCCCTGCGTCCTCCATTTATAATGGGTTCTTATGATCTATTGAGTCCTTTAAGCTGAGTATCCTGTTGATTTTTGATCTGTTTCATTTCTGATTAGAGGGTTTGTTTGCCTAATTGATTGGATTTGGTTTTTTATGTGTGTAGTTGCAAGGTTTGTATGATCATGGATGGCTCATTTGCGCTTTCTGCTAACCTAGCTGCTTTTATTCGGTAAGACCTGCCTATGTTTATTGCTTTGATTATTATTATTATTATTATTACTATTATTATTAATACTGTTATTACAATTATAATTAATATTGATTTTATACTATTCTCATTATGTGGAACACACCAGAAACAACCCCATAAGCTAGATACCCAAAAAAATGGAAGATGCGGAGTGACCGTGTTCCTGTGAAAAACTCAGAAGCTTGTGAGAAATAGAAATAGAAAATAGAAAAGCGGTGAAGGGCAACAAATATGAAGGGGAAAATTACAGAGGGACGAGTGAGGTAAGAGAGTGAATTAGGCGGTGGAGGAAATTAGTGGTTCAGAGAGAAGGGTGAGTAGGTTTACTGCTCATTCCTCCTTCAGCTCATCTGTGACTACCAATTTCAGTTCATTTTAGTTGGTTTCCCTTGCTTCCCTCTCAAATTTTAAAGTGTACCCCGTACCTTCCCTGTTGAATTTTAAAGTTATTTACAGCATTGCAGACAAAAAACAATTTCATTTCATTTTGATTGAGTTTATTTGTTTGCGGATTTCCATATTGTTTATATAGTCTTTCGTCTCTCATCTTGTGCCCTGTTGTTTAGTGGAGTGATTATGGCCTGCTTGATTTTTTTTTCTTTTTATCATTCAAAAGTTGAAGGTTAATTTTTGTTGGGGTTCTGGATACCTATGAATGCAGATCAATTTTGTATCATTAACTTCTTTTATTTTTTCTTCTTTCTTTCTTTTATTTAGAAGAAGGTGGTGTTCGAACAATCTGCTTATTGAGATTTTATTGTGCTAGCTCGCCCTTGTTTTATTCTGTTTTATACTTGATGCAGTAGCAATTAACTGGTCATCAGTTTGTTGCAATTTCAAAATGGACGAGGAAATCCAAGAGTGTAAAAATCGAGCTTGGAGTTATGGTAGGTTGGTGAGCTATATATCAATGCACTTTTTCTTATTGCCGGCGTAGAAGCCAAATTTTTTCCCGAGCCATGTCTGTCTACAATGTGACAATGTGACTATGTGACAGGTTCTACAACGGAGTAGCATAAATAGGATAAATGAATCCCAAAATTTGATATTTTATTTTTAACACTGTTCAAACTCGTGTATTTTTCAAATCATGAATTTAGGGTTTTAAAGACGACAGTGGTGAACAGCGATGACTCGATGAGTGTGGCTCGCTTTCTCAGATTTTTGGGGGTAGTCGAGAAATAAGTTGCCCCGTACATTTTAACTGGTTTCGCTTGGGGTTATTGGGTTGCTTGCTTTGCTATGTTAAATTTCAGTGTTGTTGCCGTGTGAGGCTTGTTTTGTACCTTCAAGTTACCTGCTCTATGTGCCCACAATTTGTCCCCACAAGGACTTTATTCGTGTAAATCTGAGTTAAGGTTGTTGGGTCTGGTTTGAGTGACCATGGAATATGCACTGTTTATGGATTGGGTTTAAAATTTTGCATCGGTTACCCTTGATAATCTCTTCACTATACGGTTTCTGATCCCATCATTTATGAAAAGTATTGGCTGTGTATGGTATTCGGGGTATGCCTAGCAGTTTATTCTGCTGATTGATGCTTGAGTGCGTACTTCTGAAATGGTATGTCCAGTGTTTATGGCCTATTATGGGTTACTTGTGTGAGATGTGTGTTGGTTGAGAGTTGCCGGTGAGCATTCCTGCGTAATTAGGTTCTTACTTCAATGTGTTGAGTTTGATTTTAATCATTTTATTGTGTGAGCTTGCTGTGCATCCGATATCGGAGTAATTATGTGGTGGTCATGTGGTTGTTGTGCTTGGCTATCCCTTTGATGTTAACGGTTTCTAATACTAGCATTTATCAAAAGTATTGGGGTTGTATTTAGAGTACTTTATAGGTTACGCGCTAGGCCTTGCTGTGCATTTTGCTAATGTTGTTTAATTTGTTCTACTCTTTAACTGTGTGTCTGGTGGGTTATTCGTTTGAGATGGTGGTGGGTCAAACTCCTTAACTTTGTGCTCATTGGGTTTGTCACCTAATATTTTCATTCTCTTTTTCTAACTGCCTAAGCTCCATTTATGATCTGTAACAGCTAATGAGAGCTAGCCTTTTCCGGATGACCGTTGACGAGGTACGATCATTGTTAGGTGTTACATCCTAGAATTATTGAGGGCCATTTGGCAGCGGTAGATGTCATGGTGCTTTGAGTGTTTTGTCCACGTATAACTGTGGAACTTATGCTGCCTAACTAACACATCTTAGGCAGAGTCTTGCTATGTTTATGAATTTTGCTATATCTCATTGATGCGTTTTCTGGGGTGAGAATTTCGAGTGCTTTTTGCTTGGCTATTTAGATATATATGTATTCCAATATTTGTTGGTGTGGGGTTTACCGCGGTGAAATGACTCACCAATTTTCAGATGGGCTTTAAGGTTATCGCTGATATGAGGTTGCATATTAGACTGATCAAAACAATAGTAATTAATTTGCTAATCGAGTAGACCATGCAAGTTTGATGAGATTAATAGCTGTTGATGATTTCTCGGGCAAGTCATGCTGCAAATATTAGTTTTCCTCTTTTGATGTGATAGCAATTAAGAAATTAGCAAAGTGTATCAGGCAATTTGTTCATTATATTATGCTTGACACATTACATTACTTTACACCTTATATACATGTAGGACAAAGTGAAGTTAGTTTAAATAGTGTGAACGGGCCTCTCGTTAGCCTACATAGTTGGGTGTAACCACCTCGGGTGTTTTTTAATCTAAACGTTGGTGATTGTTCTATACGGAGCCTGAGGATGCCTGCATGTCTAAAAGTTGATACCGTTCTAATTGAAATTTAACCACACGTTGTGCCTCACATATGGCTGTGTTTTGGACATAGAAATAGCGATGCTTTGTCTAGAAGTGACTACATCCATTAATCATAAACCCGTGATCATACCTATGGTACAATTGCTTTACAGGAATACAGTTATGGGGTTCATACAAGACCATGGTTTACGGTAGTGAGCGTTTCCGCTAGAGGTTCAGCCATCAACTGCGGGACAACGCCTTTGTCCATAGCATCATTGATCAATGCGTGAAGAAATGGGCAGGCGTTCCTCAAATATTAGTTTCAAAGATCAGTAAGGCCCTGTTCTTTTGGGCTGAATAGGAACTGAACTGAACTTATAGGAGATGAACTGAACTTATAGGAGCTGAGCTGAGCTGAACTGAACTTAACTTATAGGAGCTGAACTGAACTGAACTTATAAGAGCTGAACTGAACTTATAGGAGCTGAACTGAACTAAACTAAACTTATAGGATCTGAACTTTTCTGAACTTAATTTTACATAATTGAATAGAATTTATAGAATCTAAAATTTACTAAACTGAACTTTATTACATAAGGTAAGATAATAACATAATTCCGATTTATATACATTGGTTTGTTCAAATAGATTACTACGTTGACATCATCTTTATCTTTTATCTTTTGGAAAGGACTGTCATAAAAAAAGTATACTCTAAAAAATAAGGTAAGATAATAACATAATTCCGATTTATGTACATTGGTTTGGTCAAATAGATTACTACGTTTACATTACGATAAAAAAATAAATTACATATTATATCGTTTTATAACCATCTACTTCCATATCATCATCTTTCTCATCACTTTCTTCTTCATCTTCACTATCACTCGTAACAACGAATCTATTGCCTCGCCAAATGTTTTTTACTATTTTGTTTCGTACCTTCAACATGGTTTTTTTTCCGCTTATCATCAAACATGCCCAAATCTACTGTTCCTTGAATATTCACGTCATGTTGTATAATAGGTATTCCAAGAGTATGCATCCTTATAAAATTATGGAGTGTGAATGTATAAAACAATAATAGACATTTGATACTTTTGTGACATTCGGGGCATATTTTTTAACACCCACCTTTTTTTCAATTGACCAAATGTCATTCCACTAATTAATGTCAAATGTTTTTATATCGGTTTTCATAAATAGTATATTCCGTATAACTTTTCTGAACTTAATTTGTAAGAATTGAATTTTTCTGAACTGAACTTATAAGAGTTGAACTGAACTTATAGGAGCTGAACTGAACTAAACTTATAGGAGCTGAACTGAACGTATAGGAGTTGAACTGAACTGAACTTATAGGAGCTGAACTGAACTGAACTGAACTTATAGGAGCTGAACTGAACTGAACTGAACTTATAGGAGCTGAACTGAACTTAAAGGGCCTGAGTTTAAGTCCAAAAGAACAGGGCCTAAGTCTTGCTTAAGACGGGCACTGTCCGTCTTAAGCTTTAGACGGGTCAAATACTACAACATGGTGGTAATAAAGACGATTTTTTTTGTATTTTCTAGGCAACAAGTGGGGTGATTTCGTATGTATTTGACCCGTCTTAAGTTTACGACGATAATCCAAATTTTTACTTTACTAATCTAATATATAAGCGCAGAAGCCTGTACAGCGTAAATGCAAGGGTTGGTCGCGAATCGAGATTCCGACGGAGCAGGTGCCCCACACTAAATTTCGTTAGCCTTCAAAAAACTAACGCAAAATAAATAACTGGCCCTAAATTGCAGTGCCTTTTGCAGAAACCTCGCAGGTCAAGGTACATGAATTTCAAGAAAACCAAATGGCACGGTGCCCGACAATGCATCGCCAAGGTAATCGCACACCTCCTTTTAAAGCCTTAGAAAAGAAACTATGAAATGAGTGGGAGTATTTCGTAAAATGGCCCAAGTTTCTGCCAAAAAAAGTAACGGATAGAGTGAATTAGATTGTCCAAACTCAAAAGAAAGAGGTGGGAAAATTGAGTTAGATGAAAGGCATTAGTAGTTTCAGAAAATTTTACTATCTAGAGGGTTTTTTAAACCCTTTACATATGCTTGTCTCAACTTACCAAAACCCGTGGCCATTGCAGACTGTAAAAAAAGTCTTATACTATTGTTCACTGCTTCCGATTTACGGAACTTGGCACACCATTTTTTGTGAGGAGTATGATGTCTAATGGCAGTGTGAGGGAACTTGAACTTAACATACTTATGTAAAACCCGTGGCCATTGCAGACTGTAAAAAAAAGTCTTATACTATTGTTCGCTGCTTCGGATTTAGGGAACTCGGTACACCAGTTTTTGTGAGGAGTGTGACGTCTAATGGCAGTGTTGAGGGAACTCGAACTTAACATACTTATTTGAAAGCTGCTCAGTTTTTTTTTAGTGAGTTAGAGCTATGAATAGACAACGACTAAGATAAGTATTGATCAATTTGGGTAGTAAAATTTATGACTTTATACATGGAACTATTGTAAGTGATCGAGATTGGAATTCACAGGATAAATATGCTGACAATTTGATGTAGGCGGTTATAAATGCTCTCATTTTACTCTGCCTGGCTTGATGTAGTGTCAAAGCAGTTATGTTGCTTATCTAGAACAAAGGAGAAAAAATAATCTGAAAGTTGATCCCTCATTTTCTTCATCTGAGAATGAACAACAGGCGGCTAGAATAACAAAGCTACTGACTAAGCAGGTAACGGTTACTATAATTCGCTAATATATGTACTAGACAAAGCTTTTTAACTCTAGCCCGGCTCTGTCTCTCACGTATCTAAGTTACGATGCAGTCCACGATCTGGCATTCCAATCTAAGCCAAAATCTTGAAAATGTTTCTTGAATTAGCCGTGTCACTATGTCAAGCATAAGAAAACATAATTTCTGGTTTGTACCAGTTTCAGGGTCGTCTAATGATTTGAGAGGCCATGTTCCAAAGTCGAAATGGACGCCCCATATTAAAAACAATTTTATGATAAAGGTCATAAGTTACGGTCATAAGTTACGGCGAAGAAAAGGTGACCATTTTATGATAAATTATGATCAATTTCCGATAAAAAGTGACCACCAGTTTACCAGTCGTTATTATTAGAAAGTTGCCGCTTTGGTGGTCACTTTTACCAAAAATTGTCACATTTATCACTTTTTACCCTAAAATTTATCACGTTTTATAGACTTTAATGCCTTTTGTTAAAGATCACTATTTTATTAGTAAGCCTTCATCCACATCACTGGATCACTAGAGACTTTGTGCTTAATATGAGCTCACCTCTAATATATCTGCGTGCAACTGCTCTTTAATAGGAAAATAAGCTAATTTATAAGCACAAACATTTCTGCTTTGTTTTCGTGTCAAGCTATAACACTTTATACTTAAAGCACCATTTTACCATTTTTTTTGGTTTTTTTTCCTGAGCTTGGCCATTAGATCATTAAATTAGTTGGATTTGGTATTTTCCCATCTTTGCAAAAGCTTCTGTCATCAAACTAAATTGTTGAATGTGTTTGTCGCTTGCCTGTCTTAGTAGAAAGAGAAAGGAAGGAGAAAGGAAATGAGAAGGAGAAGCATGAAAAGAAGGAGGAAGGTTGGGAGGAGAAAAGGGGGACGAGGGTAAGGGACTGCTGAGTGGGAAGAAGAGTAGAATGATGCAAAAGTGGGGAGCGGAAGCGCTAAGAGAGGAGAATTTAGATTGGATGTTAGTCCGATAGGTTTGGGGCTGGATGTAGGTAGGAGCCTGGGAGGTTGGGCTGGATGTGGTGATTAACAGAGTTGTAAATGGTAGGTGCTGAAGTATTTGATGGTATTATTGTAAGGACAATTTAGTTTTTTTTAGCTTAAGATTATTCCAAAAAGGAAATGTTTACTTCCAAATTATAACTATAGTAGTATATCAAGAATTAGGCTAGATAAAGTAAATTACGGCACAAATGGCAGTGAACAAATAACAATGTGAATGAATGTTTTTGTATTTTTCATTGCCTAAGTCTCATATAATGTTGACAATATATACAATAGTATGTGTCCTTTCCAACTACTTATGATGAATACTAGATACATGGGAAATATACACACCATATTCCCATGTAGAAATAGCTAATTACAAGAAGAGAAAGATACTACAATGTATGACTAAAGTAGTCTGATACAAAGTATCGTCCTAAAGTTATGTCCCTTCAATTATGGTTGCTAGGTCCGTGATTCATCATTTTGAACACCATTATACTACTGGGGTCAGAAAAGTGCAATTTTTGTAATTTGCTGCTTTGCTTTTTTTTGTTGTTGAATTTGTTGTATTAACATCCGAGACACGAATGTATAGTTCATGCTTAAGAGATCTTATAGTTAGGGTGATAAATCCTTGGTTCTCAGTCTGTTGTTAGGGTTGATATTAATTCTCCTATTGTAGGTAGGTGCTCTTGTATGTACGAGGGGATGACTACAATTGCAGTATTTCACCTTTTATCTTAGAGATAAGCCAAAATTAGCTTTATGCTGGTGCATGTGGACTACTGCTACCGAGTAGATCAAATTCTCCTGGATACACAGAACACAATGTTCACCTGCAACTGGGATTTAATTTAAAATCTTGTCATTTTCAAACATGCTCAACATATAGATTGTCATTGGTCTAACTTCTAAGTTGAAGTTGTTTCTTTGTGCACGTAGTTCACTTGTTGTGTATGTCAAATTGCTTATAGTAACCTCAACTATAATATGTTTTTCCTATATTATTGTTGTTCGCACGAATATTATTTCTCAGGACGTTGGGTTTCCAAGTCCATTGCGTTATGTCCAGGCCACCATTTTCAGCAAACTAGGGCGCGGTGCAACAACTAGTTTGCTAAAAAAAATTAAAAAGTTATAAGTACCGTGCAATATCACGGGGTCTATACTAGTTAGACTATTAAGAGATTACATTTTTTTTGTAACCCCTTTAGTTCTTTTCGTGTTGTTTATTTCCTTCTCATTTTTGGATCACAAAGTTACTATTTCCTTCTCATTTTTTTTACACAAGGGCCAGAGATATAGAAAAAAGGACTAAAAAATAATGATAGATAACAATTGACCGTGCGAGAGATAGTAATTTGTTTTTAATCCGTCTTTTTTTTTTATAATTGTATATTCCTTTCACGATATGAGACCTAAGTCTGTGTTATTTTGTTCAACTTTTGAGTCCAAATTCCTTTTTCAGATAGTATCACTACCACGATAGTTCACTCAGCTTTTTGAGGAATAATTTGTTGCTTGGTTTTTACACTTCAAATTCGTGGCATTAATCACATTAACAACGGAAGTATGCATACCCATAATTCACGTTGCTAATCAGCTAGATGATTACATCAGAAGCTGAGTATCAGGGCAGTGCTATCTGAGCAAGGGACAGAGAGCAAGACCTTGCTAGCCAAGGACAGGCCAGGGCGGCCAGTCATTTCTAGCCAGAACAAGGCCAGGGGGAAGACATTGCTAGCCAAGCCAAGCCAAGGCCAGGGAGGCAGACATTGCTAGCCAAGCCAAGCCAAGGCCAGGGAGGCAGACATTGCTAGCCACAGACAAAGCCACAACCACTCTGAAAAAAACCTACACACCACCACTGCAGGAGCTACTTAGGGAGGCTGTAACTTCCAGAGGAGCCTGAACCACCATCTGCCACCATGACCAGCTGAAACCTCACTCATCTAAATCCAAGAAAGTCCTAGGGAACCAAATACAATTCACACCCTAACCATCACAAAAATTAGAATGAAAACCACTTATAGGAAAAGCATATAGCATAAAGTAAATTGCCATTTCTGGCTAGACACTGAAGGATCATTTCCAAAAGTTCTTTTGGTTGTCTTACCCACTCTTAGAAGCAGATCAGAAGAAGGTCAAGGGAGCTATTAATGTTACACGTCCATAATCTCGAAGCCTAAACTCAACAACTACCAAAGTTTAAGCACATTACTGTCAAATGCCTTCATATTTTTATCTGTTTTAGTTGTTTATCTTATTATTTTAGTTTGCAAGATATAGCCAGTACTTTGTATGTATCCTAAGATTAATCCTGACCTTTAGATTAATTCTTCTCATTTCCTAAATCTTTTCAACTTGTGCTTAGATGTAATTGAGAGTCAGGCCTGGTGATACCTTGTGCTAGGTTGTGGGTACTGATCAAAGTGGGTGGGTAAGGTTAAGCTTCCATGTGCTTAGACTGTGGGGTGTTTGTCTTTCTGTTAGGCTCAAGTTGTTCATTTGTTCTTGGCTGTGGTGAATAAGCTAAGTCGGTCCAAGTTTTTAGCTATTTTCATGTGTTCAGTTGTGGAATTTAGTTGATAACTATATCCATTTGTTTCCTTATTTATCTCAAAGTCTCAGTCCTTCTAAAACATACAATACCCCAACTATATCACTGCAAATTTGGTGGTTGAGTTTATTATTTCCCTAACTACAATATAAAAACAAAAAAACATCTCAATGAGTGAAGAGAGGCTTGTAGGAATTGAGCAAAAAGTATACCAGTTAATAGGAACTATTAATGTAATTGATATATGATTATTTTAGACCGTTTCCTCTCTTTATTTTCTTATTTTTCGGCGTATTTAGTTTAGTTTAGGGTCGGCTTTATCGTATTTTGGCCCTTATCCCGTGTACTCTCATACTATTTAATTCCGTCTCAATTTATAGGAAATATGTCAAGGCAAGGACGAGACGGGATGAGAATCGAGAAACCGTCACAAAACAAGCAAAGAAAAGAATAAAGAAAGGAAAGAAAAGGGAAAAGAAAGAAAAGAAAAGAAGAAAAAAAAGAAGAGAAGATAGAAGACGGAAAATGAGCAGGCCACTCCAGCCTGTTGGCCCAACCGGCAGCCGGCCGGACCGGCTGGGTCAGCCATTGTTCGAAGAAAGACGAGAAACTAGCAGCCACAGCCAGCCGGTCAGAACCACCGGCAGCCGGTCGGACCGGCTGGGACATTCTATCTTCAAGTTGCGCAAAGAATGGAAGAGAAAGAAGACGGAGGAAAAGCAGAAGGCTCTAGCCGGCTAAGCCCACTGGCCGCCTTACGACCGGCTCAGACCCCTTGTTCTATGCTTTGCTCGTGTGATTTGTTTTGGAAGGCTACTTTGTTATTTTTTTTTTGGTACAAATAAAGAGAAATAGAAAAAGACAAAACAAAGGGGAAGAGGAAGAAGCAGACAAAAGGAAAGGGGAAAGGACGGACACAAAGAAGAAAAAAGAAAAGAATGGAAAGAAAGAAAGGATGCAGAAAAGTCAAAAAAGAAAGAAAAAAAGAGTGGGGGAAAGGAGACAGACGTGAGCCCCACAACAATGACAAAAAGAAGACACGCATAATTGAGAATTCAATTAGAATTACACCGGGGGGAGATTAATTTTTGGAGATATAGAATATAGACCGTCTCACTAGAAGAAAAACCCGTCTCAATAGATTAGATTTTCTTAGTTAATTTCTTCCTTTAATTTTTCCCCAAAATTTGTAATAGTTTACTTCACTCGGATTTTGTATGAAGATTAAGATCGAAAGATCGGGTTTTTATTCAAGTTCGTAACTTTTCCGTCTCGTCTTTGTTAATCGGTAAAGATTCAATCTTTTCTCTTTATTTTCATATTTATTTACATTACTTGTCTTTTATTTACTTGTTCTTGTTTATTTATCTAGTTTTCAAGTTGAATATGTCTTTCCTTGTTTATTTCATATCAAAGTATCCATCTTTAATGTTTTTCTTCATTAATATGAGTGAGTAGTGTATTGCTAGGGTTAGATGGGGGATTTATTGTAGGTTTATGGGTCGTTTATGGTAATTGGGCATAAAGATTAAGTCTTTTGGTAGTCTACTTATTTTGTGCACACAAGGTGTTTGTTGGAATGCTTGAATGAGTAATTTGAGTATTTCCATGTTTTATTACTAGTTTGAGTGAGAGCTTAGACTTGTATTGTTGTTGTGTGAGTGTTGGATGTTTAGGGAGAGGTTAGGGCGAGAACCCAATCGAACCTTAGACTAGGGCTCGTCTCGCATCGAGAGGTGGAGGCTTGTCTTTTAATCCGTCTTACACCGAGAGGTGGAGACATGTTTAGACTCTCTTTAGACTCGTCCTAACCCCCACCATAATTGACCTATACTTACATTAATGAACCCATCCACCTTAGATCCTTTTAATTGTTGTTTTACATCGCATATTTGCCTTATTGTTAGTCTAGTTTATCATTAATCCTATTCAACTTGCTATTTGCTAGAACTAAACTAGAATTTGATTAAACTGCCTTAGAACCATAATCACCGTCTCTTGGGTTCGACCTCCTAACCCTACTACATTAATTAGTTTGGTACTGAGTCTTATAAGTATTTGTTTGATCGGACCCCGCATCAAAATGGCGCCGTTGCCGGGGTCGGCGATATTGGATAAGATAGTTTAATTGATTTTAAGCTTAGTTCACTTTTATTTGTTTGATTTTCCATTTTGTCCTAGTGCATCTATTTGCATTAGGACCATTTGATTCTCTTTTGAGTGTATGAGCAGGTGTTATATCGGTCCACTCTTCCCTCTCGACCGAGAGATAGAGAAAACTTTCCGGTATATGAGAAGACACGCTCTTATTTCTTTAAGAGGATCCCCACCCATTCTTACCACCATAAATACTCCACCACCCACAATTGAGCCTTCAACTTCACAAACACCACCTCCGACTTTACCACCCCTCACCATACCCACAAACATTCCAATAAATACATCACCCATAAATTCACCTACTTTTTCCCAAAATTCAAACAACACCCACTCACCAAATTCCCCAATTTCACCCATTTTACCAACAAACAACCCATTCAACCTAGAGATGGCGGACCAACCTATGGGCTACTACAATAGGCCGGACCCCAACCGGTCTTGCTCGGCCATCAACTACGGAGCCATTGCCCCCAACACATTCGAACTCCGTCATCATGTAATTTCCTTCATCCAACAAGATATCTTTCACGGGTTGAAGAATGAAGATGCTCATGAGCACTTGGTAGGCTTTAAGGAAAAGGTGGGAACGATCAAGAGGAATGGGATCACCGAAGACCAAATCTTGCTCATGTTATTTCCCATCTCCTTGAAGGACAATGCAAAAAAGTGGTTGAATTCCCATGAGCCGGGAACGTTCACCACTTGGGCTAGCCTCTCAAAAGCCTTCATCACCAAGTTCTACCCCCCCTCAAAAACCGCAAGAATCCGACATGAGATACAAACTTTCAAACAAAAAGGATATGAGACTTTGAGTGAAGCTTGGGAGAGGTTTCGAGATCTTCTAACATCTTGCCCTCACCACGATATCCCAAAATGGTTGACTACTCAAATCTTTTTCCGAACTCTAGAACAAAGATTTCGTGACATGATAGTGGCGGCCTCCGGGGGAAATTTCGATAAGATGAACAACACCGAAATCACGGAGATGATTCAAAACATCTCCGAGATGGAGAATAGCTATGGTTCGAGAGAGAAGGAAAGAGTGAAGGGCCTAGTAGGCTCGAGTTGGAAACCAAACTCAAATTGGATGAACTATCTAAGAAATTTGATAACTTGGGGTTGGAGAGAGGCAAAGGTCAAATCCACCATATCCAAGAGGAGAGACCTAACCATGCTAGGGTCTACTACCTTGAGCAACCAAGGTCTCCTCCAAGGACCTATTCTCAACAACCTATTTGAGACACATGTGGTGGTGTCGGTCACACATATAACTTGTGCCCATCCTTTCCAAGAGATGACCATGTTCAACAAGATTTCTATTCTTTGCAAGATCAACCAAGATATTCCTATCATCGTCAAGAAACCTCCTACCGGGCTTTTCCCAATCAAGACCCGAGGATTTCCTATGAGGGTCAACCCTTGGACCCCAAATATCAAGCTCCTCAATACCAACCACCACCTAAACCCGACTACCCAAGGTCTTACAACAACAACAACCAATGCCAAAATACCGACTCTAGGAGATTTTCACATCAAAGCAACCAATCCTATGTCCCACCTCCATTTAGAGACCAAAGAAACAACAACAACCGAAATCAACACAACAATCACAATCCTCAAAATCAACAAAATTTCCAACAACCACCCCCCTCGAATGAACAATCCAACTCTTCCATTGAACAAATTTTGAAGGGTATGGAGAATAGGGCCATGCAACGTGAGGCAAATACGGAACAAATGATCAAACTCTTGAGATCCGACATTTCTAATGTTCAAGCTCAACAAAGAATTTTTGATTCCTACTTAACCAACCAAGAACCCATTACCGTTCAAAAAGGGGAATATGTCCTACCGATCCAAGGCTCCCACCCTAAGGATTGCCCACCACATCACCAACAATTACATGCTATCACCTTGGTGGGTGAGAACAAGTTGAAAAATCCTCAAAAACCCATGAATTCCAATGAAAAGAGAAAGTTGAAGGGTAAGATGGTGGAAGACCATTACCCTAGTGAAGATGAAATCACCCAACCTCCTCCAAATGTGACCCAAGATTACACACCTCCTTTACCTTTTCCCACCCGACCCAAAACCGTGAGTAACGAGAAGAAATTTGCAAAGTTTGTGGGAATGCTAAAAAAGCTTGAAGCCTCATCACCTTTCACCGAGGTGGCGAGCCATATGCCACTTTACACCAAATTTCTTAAGGAGGTGTTGACTAAGAAGAGGAGAATAACCAATGATGGGCTTGTAGCCTTGACGGGAGAGTAGTGTAGTGCGGTGCTTTTGAATAACATGCCTAAAAAACTTCAAGATCCGGGGAGCTTTTCTATACCTTGTGTAGTGGGAAATATTCCGATTTCAAGAGCTCTTTGTGATCTTGGAGCTAGTGTTAGCATCCTTCCTCTAGCCCTTGCAAAAAGGCTTGGCCTTGAAGATTTGAGACCCACTTCTATGACCATACAACTTGCCGACCGTCAAATATCCTAAGGGAATTCTTGAAGATATCCCGGTCAAAGTGGGTAATATCTATATCCCCGCCGACTTTGTAGTCTTGGACATCCCCGAAAAACAACAAACCCCAATCATCCTTGGGAGACCTTTCATGGCAACCGGAGGTGTCATTATTGATGTCAAGGAAGGGCACCTCTCCTTTAATGTTGGTGAGAGCAAGATTGATTTCTCTTTGATGGAGGCTTTGTCCAAGCCGATGGTGGAAAGTGTCTACTCGGTGGATGTTGAAGACATTGTTGGTGATTTGGGAAAAGAGAAGAGTGATGACTTGTTTGGTGTTGTAGCTTTGGAGAGTTCTAGGGAGAATGAGATGGATTGTCTTATTGATGATGAAATTGAAGCATATTTGAATTCTCCAATTCAATTTGATTTAAGCTCTTTTGAAGGTGATCCTTGCCTCCTTGACTCCTCTTCTAGTTGGGAGAGCCAAGTTGATGAGATTGAAGAGGCCATGAGAGAAAATTGCTTAAGAAAGTCTCTCCTTGATGAAGAAGACGGTGAAGTTGAGGTCTTGTTTCCTCCTTCACCCACCACTTTGAAGCCTTCTATGACCTTGCCTCTTGATCCTCTTGAAGGGGTGAGTGTTTTCACGCTCTTTACCCCTCCCGTCTACCATGATAAGCCACCCAAAATTACCAAGGGGTGTGGAGAGTTGCCATGTGAGTCTAGCTATATTTTACCAACATCTCCTACTTTATACTACGAAGAAGACGGTGAAGAGTCGATCGAGCTTGGGTTGAGTTTAACGGTGTATAATTCTTTGAGTCCCATTGTCCTTTACTTGTGCTTATTTATGGGGTTTGCTCAAGAATTTGATAAGTTGCTCCGGGCTTTGAGCAACGATGATGCAAAGCGGAGGCAAAATTGACAAGCTTCCCTTGTGGATACGAGTAAGTAGACCACTTCACTCCCTTGAGCATATGCATTTTGATGAATTTCATTCATTCTTAGGCATTCATGAGTTGAATATTGTCTCTTACCCCACTTTGAAAATCCAAATAAAATTTTCTTGAATCCAAAGTTTTCCCCAAAGCATCCAAATGCGAGTTAATTCAAATTAGCTCTCTTCTCATATAAATAAACAAAACTGCATCCATGTAGTTAGCTTGCATTTATTTTAGATTTATTTTACTTTTTGCATTGTCATTTACATTTTCTTTTCTTATTGAAAAATTCCAAAAACAAGTTATTTCTTTTCTTCTTTTCCTAGCATTTGGACCATTGAGGAGATTAGTGTATAGATTATTTTTGAAAAATTTGAAAAAATCCTAAAAATTAGTTTTTATACAGTTTATTTTGTATATATTGTTGTGTGTTTCCTCTTATCTCCATCCATAGGTGCGCCCCACATCATAAGAAGCACGAAATAGGGAAAATGAATACGCTATGGTGAGATCTTTCCTATTCTCTTCTCCCTTATCTCTTTTTCTTCTTACTTGTTGTTTGAGGAGGACGGGATGTGTTGATGACGATGTTGTGGATTTTTTTTTGATTGGCGTGTGTGCCACTTGTGTGCTGTTAGAAGATAACATTAGTTTGTGTGTCATATAGTCGGTTAGAGCATGTGCATTTGGGTTGTATATATGCTAGATTGTATCATGGCATATAGTTGCATTTAGAAAAAATGGGTTTGAAAAATGTCTACTGTGGAAACTTGACGGATATGCATAGTCCATTTTTGCTACTTTTTCATTCATACAGTGTTCATCTTAATTGTGGAATTTTAGACGCCCTAGGTTGTGCATTTCTAATGAGTTTTGACCCGTCTACTAAAGCCGAGTCATGAGTTTGCGCTTATTCCACCTCGACAACCTCTATTGATGTGAATATTCCGTTAGTTGAAAAAATTCTTAGGTAACCGTCTTACTATGCAACCAACCTTGATTCATTGTTCTTCCACTTCTACTCACAAAAAGGAAACAACACAAACAAGCCAAAAATATTGAGTCAAATATCATGTTTTCTTGTTTTTGTCGAGGAAATGCAAAACGGAACTTCTAGGGATTCTAGTGGGCCCATATCTAGGGTCCCGCTCGATGCCACTACGGTGGGGATACCCCTATTTTTGGTTCTGACCGCGTGTCCTTGACGAAAATCGTGTTCTATCATGTCAAAAATTGCAAGTAAAAAAATGCAACTCAAAAAGAAAGAAAAAGAAAACCAAAAGAAAAGAAAAAAAAAAGTAATAAGACTCAAATCTCTTTTTCCTTTATCTATTCTTGGATCATATACTATTGAGTTGCATAGTGAGACGGGATGACCCTTGTGTCTCTCATTTATTTGAAAAATGTGAATTACATATGCTATTGTGCTTAATAACGCACGAGTATTTCATTTCCATCTTCCATTTTATCACTTTTGACCAAGAAAATAGTAGACGGGGCTCAAACTTTTCATTAGACTTGCACCGCTAAGAGGCGAATATTTTTCCATGCTTTATGTGAATAGTGGCTTATAAGGATCATGCATTTTATTTAGACGGTTTTCCTTATAGATATTTTCGTCACATGGATGAGGCGTGTGGCAATTCTTTTGTTCGGTGCATTCTTGTCATGGTCTTACATGCTTATCATTTGGATGCATCGCAAATTTTCCGCAAGCCCCCACTTGCCTTACAAGGAAGTACATACCTCATTGTATTTCGTTGTGAGTTGAAGGGACGGAGAAGACCCGTTAATTGCCTTTCATCGGATTTTAATAGCTTAGTTTAGCCTATTCAAATAAGGGTCTTGTTTTTGCTCACTTACTTACTCGGGGACGAGTAATGTTTAAGTGTGGGGAGGTTTGATATATGATTATTTTAGACCGTTTTCCCTCTTTATTTTCTTATATTTCGGCGTATTTAGTTTAGTTTAGCGTCGGCTTTATCGTATTATGGCCCTTATCCCGTGTACTCTCATACTATTTAATTCCGTCTCAATTTATAGGAAATATGTCAAGGCAAGGACGAGACGGGATGAGAATCGAGAAACCGTCACAAAACAAGCAAAGAAAAGAATAAAGAAAGGAAAGAAAAGGGAAAAGAAAGAAAAGAAAAGAAGAAAAAAAAGAAGAGAAGATAGAAGACGGAAAATGAGCAGGCCACTCCAGCCTGTTGGCCCAACCGGCAGCCGGCCGGACCGGCTGGGTCAGCCATTGTTCGAAGAAAGACGAGAAACTAGCAGCCACAGCCAGCCGGTCAGAACCACCGGCAGCCGGTCGGACCGGCTGGGACATTCTATCTTCAAGTTGCGCAAAGAATGGAAGAGAAAGAAGACGGAGGAAAAGCAGAAGGCTCTAGCCGGCTAAGCCCACTGGCCGCCTTACGACCGGCTCAGACCCCTTGTTCTATGCTTTGCTCGTGTGATTTGTTTTGGAAGGCTACTTTGTTATTTTTTTTTGGTACAAATAAAGAGAAATAGAAAAAGACAAAACAAAGGGGAAGAGGAAGAAGCAGACAAAAGGAAAGGGGAAAGGACGGACACAAAGAAGAAAAAAGAAAAGAATGGAAAGAAAGAAAGGATGCAGAAAAGTCAAAAAAGAAAGAAAAAAACAGTGGGGGAAAGGAGACAGACGTGAGCCCCACAACAATGACAAAAAGAAGACACGCATAATTGAGAATTCAATTAGAATTACACCGGGGGGAGATTATTTTTGGAGATATAGAATATAGACCGTCTCACTAGAAGAAAAACCCGTCTCAATAGATTAGATTTTCTTAGTTAATTTCTTCCTTTAATTTTTCCCCAAAATTTGTAATAGTTTACTTCACTCGGATTTTGTATGAAGATTAAGATCGAAAGATCGGGTTTTTATTCAAGTTCGTAACTTTTCCGTCTCGTATTTGTTAATCGGTAAAGATTCAATCTTTCCTCTTTATTTTCATATTTATTTACATTACTTGTATTTTAATTACTTGTTCTTGTTTATTTATCTAGTTTTCATGTTGAATATGTCTTCCCTTGTTTATTTCATATCAAAGTATCCATCTTTAATGTTTTTCTTCATTAATATGAGTGAGTAGTGTATGGCTAGGGTTAGATGGGGGATTTATTGTAGGTTTATGGGTCGTTTATGGTAATTGGGCATAAAGATTAAGTCTTTTGGTAGTCTACTTATTTTGTGCACACACGGTGTTTGTTGGAATGCTTGAATGAGTAATTTGAGTATTTCCATGTTTTATTACTAGTTTGAGTGAGAGCTTAGACTTGTATTGTTGTTGTGTGAGTGTTAGATGTTTAGGGAGAGGTTAGGGCGAGAACCCAATCGAACCTTAGACTAGGGCTCGTCTCGCATCGAGAGGTGGAGGCTTGTCTTTTAATCCGTCTTACACCGAGAGGTGGAGACATGTTTAGACTCTCTTTAGACTCGTCCTAACCCCCACCATAATTGACCTATATTTACATTAATGAACCCATCCACCTTAGATCCTTTTAATTGTTGTTTTACATCGCATATTTGCCTTATTGTTAGTCTAGTTTATCATTAATCCTCTTCAACTTGCTATTTGCTAGAACTAAACTAGAATTTGATTAAACCGCCTTAGAACCATAATCACCGTCTCTTGGGTTCGACCTCCTAACCCTACTACATTAATTAGTTTGGTACTGAGTCTTATAAGTATTTGTTTGATCGGGGGAGGGCGACTAACCCCGCATCAGTAATGTTAGCTGCTCTGAATACTGTCATGGATAAATATTTCAAACCCACAAAGAGGAAGACCACCTCCAAAAGGCAGAGGCAGAGGTCACGGCCTCATGGCAGTAGGAAGAGGTCAACCTCTACAGAAGGAAGAAGGGTCAGATTTAGAAGGAAGCATTATGACTTATGATGAGGTCCCTGAACACACTGATAAATATCTCAAGGAGGTATAAGAATGGGAAAGGGAAGGGCTGATTGAGTATGAGGTTGATGAGAGCATGGTTTTAGAGGAGGTAACAGCTGAGGAAGAAACAGGTCAAAACTTAGTTATAGCTCACCCTGATACAGGCCACAACTTAGTCTTTTGGAGAGTCATGTATTCCCAACAAACATCATTAGAAGATGACCAAAGGTCCTTATTATTCGGAAGTAGATGCCCAATTCAGTAGAGGGTCTGCAACTTGATCATTGATGGAGGGAGTTGTACTAATGTGGCTTCCATCACCCCGGTGAATAAAATGAGTTTAGTCACTCAAGAGCACCCACACCCCTACAAATTGTGATGGCTTAACAAAGGGGCTGAGGTGAGGGTTGACAGGCAGTGCTTAGTTCTATTCTCCATTGGAAACATATATAAGGATGAGGTGATGTGTGATGTGGTTTCCATGGATGCTTGCCACCTGCTATTGGGGAGGCCCTGGGAGTTTGACAGGAACACAACTCATCAAGGGAAGGATAACACCTACAATTTCAGGAATGGGGGAAAAAAGATCACGCTGACACCCCTACCACCCAACTACATAAGCTGTGGGAGTCTTAACATGCTAGAAGAAATCAATGGGGTGTTGTTCATATCTAAGGAAGCCATGATTAAGGAGATGAAGCAAGATCAACCTATAATCATCATGTTGTGTAAGGAGGTTACAGAAGGAGAAGGCTCTAAAGTACCTGCGAAAGTTGAACCGTTAATCCTAAGGTAGAAGTAGGTATTTTCAAGGGAGCTGCCAAATGACTCCCGCCTCTAAGGGGTATTGAGCGCCACATTGATCTAGGCCCAAGCTATGTACTAGACAAACAGACATGCTTTTAGAAGTGATCCAATTGCTACCAAAGATCTGCAGAGACATATTCAGGAGCTGATGAGTAGAGGGTTTGTAAGGGAGTCCCTAAGCCATTGTGATGTGCCTGCTCTATTGGTGCCTAAAAGGGATGGTACATGGAGGATGTGCACTGACAGCTGAGCCATCAACAACATAACAGTCAAGTATAGGTTCCCCATTCCAAGGCTAGATGATATGCTTGATGAACTTAGTGGTGCCACGATCTTCTCAAAGATTGATCTGAGGCAAGGGTACCATCAGGTGAGGCTCAAGGAAGGGGATGAGTTGAAAACTGCATTTAAGACCAAGCATGTATTGTATGAGTGGCTTGTGATGCCCTTTGGTTTGTCTAATGCACCAAGCACCTTCATGAGACTAATGAGAGAGGTGTTGAAGCCTTGTTTAGGAAGGTTTGTTGTGGTCTATTTTGATGATATTCTAGTCTACAGTGGTAGCAAGAGTGAGCATCTCAGAGATCTTGAGACTGTGTTCAGGATACTTAAGGAGGAGAAGTTTTTTGGGAAGCTAGAGAAGTGTACCTTCATGGTTGAAGAGGTTACATTTCTAGGGTACATTGTGTCAAGGAGAGGAATATCAGTTGATCAAGAAAAGATTGAAGCAATTTAAACTTGGCCAAGCCCTAAGACAATCACTGAGTCCAAGGGGTTCCATGGGTTGCATCATTTTATAGGAGGTTCATCAAGAACTGCAGCTTAATTGTTACACCTATTACTGAGTGTTTGAAAAAAGGAGAGTTCCAATGGACTGAGAATGCTCAGCAGTCCTTTGAGAGAATTAAGAAGTTAATGTGTGAAACTCCAATTTTGAAGTTACGTGATTTTGATCAACTATTTGAAGTGGAATCTGATGCCACTAGGGTTGGCATTTCGGCAGTATTAATTCAAGGTCAGAAACCAGTTGCTTATTTCAGTGAGAAATTAAATGGGGCAAAATTGAAGTATTGTACTTATGACAAAGAGTTCTATGCTATCATCAAGGCACTCATGCATTAGGGTCATTACTTAATGCCAAACCCATTTTTTATACATTCAGATCATGAGGCATTGAAGTACATCAATGGCGATCATAAGTTAAATCACATGCATGCCAAGTAGGTTGAATTTCTTCAGTCCTTCACATTCTCTAACAAGTACAAGGAGGGAAAGTAGAATGTTGTTGCACATGCTATATCAAGAAGGCTTTCCTTGTTGACAGTCATGGAACAAAGGGTCTTAGGCTTTGAGTTCTTAAAGGAGATATATAAGGAGGATCCTGATTTTGCTGAAGAATGGTTCACTCAGAATGAGAAGGACATGGCTCAGGGGAGCAAGTACATGTTGCAGGAAGGTTTTATGGTCCATGGAAACAAGTTGTGTGTGCCTAGGGGTTCCCACAGGGACCTCTTGATCAAGGAGGTGCACTCAGGGGGGCTAGGGGGACACTTTGGAGCTCAAAAGACACTTGACATCCTGCATGATCAATTTTATTGGCCTAATATGATGAGGGATGTCCAAATTGTCCTCATGAGATGTTCAGTGTGCCAGCAAGCCAAGAGCTCCTTCCAAGCTGGACCATACATACCACTACATGTACCAAGAAAGCCCTAGGAGGATGTAAGCATGGATTTCATTGTTGCATTGCCAAGGACTCAGAGAGGTAAAGATTCTGTTATGGTTGTTGTTGACAGGTTTAGCAAGATGGCTCACTTTGTAGCATGTAAGAAACTGAAGATGCTGCCAGTGTTGCTGAGCTCTACCTAAAGAAGATTGTGAGGCTGCATGGGGTTCCAAAGACAATAGTCTCAGACAAAGACACCAAATTCATGAGCTACTTCTAAAGGACCATGTGGAGACTCTTGAGGACCAAGCTGTTGTTCAGCACCTCACACCATCCTCAAACTGATGGCCAGAATGAAGTCACCAACAAGGACTAGGACCTGAATTGGCACAAGCTGACTTTACCTTCAACATGGCACCCTCAAATGCAATAGGTCACAGCCCATTTGAAGTTATTTATGGGGTTAGTCAACTTATGCCATTGGAACTAGCCAACATACCAACGGAGGAGATAAACATTGATGCTAAGAGGAGGGCTAAACAGATGATGAAACTACTTGAAACAGTCAGGAAACAGATAGAGAAGTCCAATGAAAGGTAAAAGAAAAAATTCAAGGCTCCTAAGACAAGGAAATAGTTTGTGCCAGGGGATATGGTATGGGTTCATCTGAGGGAAGAAAGGTTCCCAGCAAGGAGGAACAACAAGCTTATGCCTAGAGCTGATGGTCACTTTGAGATCATACAAAATATTGGTCCAAATGCATACAAGGTTGATCTACCTGGTGACTCAGAGGTTAATGGTAATTTCAATGTGGGAGACCTCAGTCCATATTATGGAGATTCTGAAGATGAGGAGGCTACAGGCTTGAGGACAAGCCTAGTTCAACCATGGGAGGTTGCAGCAGGAGTTGAGGGACATGGAAGTGCTATCAGAGCAAGGGACAGAGAGCAAGACCTTGCTAGCCAAGGCCAAGCCAGAAGGCCAGGGGGCAGTGGCGTATCTAGGATTTGTTTATAGGGGGTGCGGTTACCAATATGAGATAATGACGAAGAAATTTACACTAAAAATGTTCAAACGTTAATAATAATTTTAGTACTACGAATAAATTGTCGTAATTAGTATAACTCGTATAGTCAAATTAATGATCTTAAATATAATTTGTACTCCTCCACTCGGTTTTTTTAGGAAAAAAAAGGGGAAAAGTTGGAGGTAATCTCAAAATAGAAGAACAAAAAAAAGAATAAGAGAAATTACTGCTGTGGGATTCGAACACACAACCTACAACAACTGTTTCACACAAGTTACCATTGCACCACTAGCAGATTAATGCTACTTTATCTTCTTGTTTTAAATTATATCTAGAAAAACAGGGGGTGCAGATGCACCCACTGCACCCCCCTTAAATACGCCACTGCCAGGGGGCCAGTCATTGCTTGCCAGGACAAGGCCAAGTGGAAGGACGTTGCTAGCCAAGACAAGGCCAGGGAGGCAGACATTTCTAGCCACAGACAAAGCCACAACCACTTTGACAGAAACCTACACACCACCACTACAGGAGCTACTTTGGGAGGGTGTAACTTCCAGAGGAGCCTGAACCAGTAACTGCTACAATGGCCAGCTGAAACCTATATCAAATAAGTTGAAGAAAGTCCTAGGAAACGGAGCCCAACTCACACCCCAATCATCACAAAAATCAGAATGAAAACCTCTTGCAGGAAAAGCATAAAACATAAAGTAAATTGCCATTTTTGACTAGACACTGAACGACCATCTCCAAAAGTTCTTTTGGTTGTCTTACCCACTCTTAGAAGTAGATCAGAAGAAGGTCAAGGGATTATTAATGCAACTCGTCCATAAGCTCCAAGCCAAAACTCAACAACTACCAAAGCTGAAGCACATCACTGTCAAATGCCTGCATGTTTTTGTTTGTTTGAGTTGTTTATCTTATTATTTCAGTTTGCAGGATATAGCCAGTATTGTGTTTGTATACTAAGGTTAATACTAACTTTTAGATGATATTCAAGGGTTTGTATTGTCAGCACGAGGCCTATATAAGGACCCTTTCACCATTGTAGAAACCAGATTATGTTTGAATGAAAAAAACCTGAGAATTCTTCTCATTTCCTAAATATTTTCAACTTGTGCTTAGCTGTAATTTAGAGTCAGGCTTGGTGATACTCTGTGCTAGGCTGTGGGTATTGATCAAAGTCTGTGGGTAAGGTTAAGCATCCATGTGCTCAGACTGTGGGGTGTTTGTCTTGTTGTTAGGCTCAAGTTGTTCACCTGTGCTTGGATGTGGTGAATAAGCTTAGTTTGTCCAGGTTGTTAGCTATTTTCTTGTGTTCAGCTTTGGAATTTAGTTGATAACTATATCGCCTTGTGTCCTTGTTTGTCTCAAAGTCTCAGTCCTTACAAAATATACAATACCCCTCCTATATCACTACAATGATTACATATGTATTCCAAGCTAAATATTTACTTGTTGTTTTGGAATGTACCATCTCTAGACAAAGAAAATACTAATGCATATTCTAATTATAGAGCAAGTATAATTACGCAAAAGTTTATTAAAAAGCGTATTTTTCACTTTTTATCGAAGAATATATACAATGCATTATGAATATTCTTTTTCCTCCTAAACGAAAACAAACACCATTTATGAAATCTAAATACAACCAATCATATTTATGCTCTTTTTGAATTACAGTTCTTAACTTCATAACTTTTATAATGAGATTTTTTTAGTGTCTGATTTGTGAATTCTGATTCACTTATTAATATTTCTGATGAAATTTACACTTTGGTCAAATACGAAGTTATATATACATCGTGTTTCAAATTTAAGAAATTAAATATTGATTACTATATTACCAAATTGAAAATTTTTATGATTTTTTATTTTAAAAAAAAGTCAAGTCATCTAAAAATTTACACCCCTATAACATCGTAAGACTCCGGTTTTGACATCATCCATGATCCAATTAATCTGCAACCGGGCAAAAGAAATCGAGTTAATTAGTCAAATCATCAATTTACATGATGATAAAGTGAAGTAAATTTTAAATCATCGGTAAATTAATTATTAGGTAAATGGACAATTTAGATCGGTAGTATAAAAATAATTAATAACAAAATACCAACATGCATACACATATATACACATTATTATTAATTTAAAAAACACAAATCAAACTAAAATTGATGAATAGTTCTAAGAAACAATTATTAAACTAATAAAAGTCTCAATGATATAGGAATTAACGGGAGCGAAATTGAACCTTAAGAAGTGTTTGGGCCAAAATCTCACTATTTGGCATGAGCTACGTGGCATGAGACGGTATGATAATTTAATGGGCAGACGGACTCATGACGTGGGGAAGTTGGGCTCTTGGGTCGTAGACGAGGAAAAGATGGGTAATTAAGCCCTACCTTGGAGAAGAAGGTATCTAGGTGGAAAACCTTAATAAGCCCACCAGAATTTATTTACTATAAAATAAGAGGCATGAAAGGAATGAAGGTCATTCATTATTCATACCATACGAACAAACAAGGAGAAGGTCAGTGAAAGCATGATGATGCAATCCCCATGACATTATCATGTCATCATCGTCATCATTACCCATCATCAACAAACTATTACTACACTTACAATCTCACGCATAATGTTCACAAAGCCGACCAAAGTAGCTTCTGTTATCCAAGTAGCGTACTGTACATCTCCCCTTGAACGTACAGATACCGGTATAATATTAAAGAATGATCCGTCCGTTATATACTGTATATTGTACCTGGATTATCATATAGTGAATTGGCGGGATACCGACTCCCCACGCGGTTTTTCCTGAAGGCGTTAGTATTCCCATATGTCTGTAATATTGTATAACTGATTAATTCTATGTGGCTACAATAATGTTATGCTAGGAACCGCTTGTAGTCTGAGTCCTAAATGAGTTAGGACTCAGGTAGTATTAGTCAGTCATATAGGGTCACACACTATATGAGTTTTGAGCAATATAATAATTAATATTGATTAATTATTAAGGGAATAAGAATACTAAAAGATTATTCTTATTATACTTTCCTAATCCTAGATGGTCTAGGATTCTCCTTGAACCCCTTATATATAAAGATAAAATGGGAGATGTTTATCATGAGTTTTTCTGAAGAGCAAAATCTCAAGGGAGTAAGAGGGAATAAAATTTCCCAAAAGTTTGTACTAGAAAAGACACTCATATTGCGTGGATACCGAGAGAGGCGCTACACTTGGAGCGTTATTGTGAGACGGTCTCACATATTATATTATCATTCAAAGAGCTGCAATTCGGGTTTTATTATACTTCTTACTATTACCATCTTATTGGAATTCTTCCGCATCCAAGTAAGTTTGGTAATAACCCTTTTTGTTTAATCTTAATACTTAACATGCATGACAACTTAAGAATTCTGTAATTCAAATGTAACACCCGCAAATGTACCCTATTTTTATAGTGAAAATATTTTACGGTTACTTTTCAGCGAAATTTAGTTTTAATCGTAAATTTAATTTTCCGAGTCAAATTTAGAATTTCCGACTTCGTATATGGAATTTCCGCGAGATTTCATGTAAAACCCGTCTTGAGCCGTCTTTGACTTTTTCTTGACTTTTGAGCCGTCTTTGACTTTTATTGACTTTTTCCACTCATATTCCCTCATACTCCTACATATACTCCCTCAAACCCTAACCTAATTCATTCAACACAACTCATTTCTTTCTTCCTCCTTAGGAAATCCCAAAACCCTTGCCTCCATTTTCATCCAACATTAGATTCGTCATAGTTCGTTCGTTTCTTGGTCAAATTCGCGTAAGTTCGTCTTATTCTTCCCCTCTTATCTTCCTCTATCCGTATTGGTAATAAAATTACCGTCTTTCTCGCTTTTTAAATTATCCGTCTTTCTCTAGGTGAATGATATTCGTCTTTTATTATCTAATTGTATGTAGGTGGAGACTAGGAAGGTTTAGAATCGATTAAAGACGCGTAAAGGTAACGGTGAAGGGTTACTCGATATCATTTACGTGTTTTATGTGATTTATAGGATAGAAACCGTATTTAGATTATGGTTAGTATGCTTAGGACTTGTGTTGTTGTTGATGGATGTTGTTAGTTGTTAATTGATATGAGATTTGATAATTTGTGATGATAAATGAGGATTTTGTTGTTGATAACATGTTAACTTTTGATCGTCCTTGAATCCCGTGAAGGACGCAGGCTGCGTTGGGGGACGCAGGCTGCGTCGTGGTGACGCAGGCTGCGTCACTCGCTGCCAACAGAAATTTTCCTGCACTTACCCCTTTTCGTAAAATGATCATATCTCCTTCGTTACTTGCTTGTTTTGGGCGTGTGACATCTCGTTGGAACCGTAAGAGGATAAGCTATCACCTCCATTTGGAATTTCTGCATTTTCATGTCTAGAACTATAGTTATGATCGTTTGAAGTGAACCCTTGTTTTCGTTGGTTTCCAAACAACGTTGTTTTGGAAAGGTGATCTATGTTTTTATTCATTATGCTTCATAAACTTGTTCTAATGCTTATGTATCATGTATTGACTCATGTTTATCATATTTAAACTTATATGATTTCCTATTCTCATGTTTTGTAACGGTTTTTGGTATGTCCTACTTTGAGTCGGTTTTTACACATGTTACGGTTTGAGCACAAATTTCCTATGTGCTTTGTACTCTCATTTCCCGGCCACACCCTTATACTCGTTAAACTGGAATGTCGGAGCGATGGGGTGTATCCTTGATGCTTGTATACATGTTTTAGTGGGGATATGACGACGTTGTTAGGAGGTGAACGCAATGCGTTGATCGACCCGGCCGTCAAATGTTGTATCTTTGCGAGGTGGTGTCATTGCATGTAGCGTACTAGCTTGACTTTTGACTATAGATCTCTTTTTCCGCCTCTTTCGTGAAGGTTGACCGTAATTTGGGGTACTCGGCTTCTAATTATTGACCGAGTCATGGATGTGGAACGTCTTACCACATGTCGAATCGGAACATGTCTTATTCCGAGAGTCTGGCCAGGTTTAGACTAGGACCGTATTATTATCGTCGTCCTACAGAGAGGATTAGAGTCTTGTGTGTACGAAACGTCTTATCGTACATGATTCCGGGAAACGTCTTATCCCGTGAACTTGTTTGTCTTGGTCATGAGTATACGAAACGTCTTATCGTATACGGTTCCAGAAAATGTCTTATTCCGTGAGCTTCCATTGGCTTGTCTTGCTATTGTACACGATGCTAGTGCGTGCCATTAACCGTGAGAGAATATGTTGTCATATTCGTATGATTTGATGGTTGTTTGTAAGTTGAATTATACGTGAACATTGAGTTGGACTCTTGCATGAAATAGATGATTGACGTGGTTTATATGTCGAGTCTCTATCTTATCAAGTATATGCCGCTAACGGTGAGATGTAAGCCCTAGTGAGTATATAATTGCCTAAGGGTGTCTTCCCCGAGTCTATCTATAGCATGATGGTTACGGATTTGTACTTCATGTACCGAGATCTTTATATATTGAATTGCCTATCTATCCTTATCGTATTTCACATGTATATCTATATATGCATGCTTCTACTTTTGTATTTCCTTTTATGTACGTTTAATGTGATATGGCTGGGAGAACCCGGAGTTACTCCCCACTGACTGTGGCGTTCATGTTTTTTCATGGATGAACAGGTTGCTTGATTTGGATGGCTTTTTGCTTATGATATTTTGGGTTCGGGTGTGAGCTAGCGGGCGTTGCCCCTGGAAGAATTACCTCTAGACGTTATTTTAGCTAGTTGCTAATCACTTTGACATTTATAACATTTTGAGAGACTTCGTCTCTTTGTTGTATTTCATACTTTAGTTTGTAATATTTGACACTCCTCGTATACTTCTTCTTGCATGTATAAAAGTTTTAAAAACTTCATGTTTCCGCTATATAATTCACATGCTTGTATGTTTTATATTTCCGCATTCGCGAGGGTTGTCACAGTTGGTATCAGAGCTTAAACGCTCCCAACGCTCCCAACGCACACACGTGAACCCTAAACTTAAATTACTTGACCTTGAAATAATCAATGAGAGATGGGTAGACTTAAGGACCTAAGGTGGTAGTCTTTGGTGTACTTGATGTTTGTTAGGTTCTAACTTGTTTGTTGATTGTGTTGAGTGATGTTATGTTTGTTTGTATCTACCGTTTTGAGGTTGATCATTGTGTTACCTAGAAGAAGTATCCTCTACCGAAGATTTGAAGATTGGCAAGCCTAATTGAAGTGTATTTATTCCTCATCTATGAATTCTCTCGTCCTTAATGTATTAAGCTCTCTTCCTTCTATCTAGGTGCTTCTTTCTCTTCCAACTTGGTTGACTCTTGGAAATTACTCTTGATAGTTTCCTCCATCTTATCTCTGATATCCTTACCTTCCTCATGTAACATTTTTATGGATGCCATACCCTTTTGTTTGTGGTATATTATACTTGGTCGGAAGAACTTTGAATTTTGTGGAATATTAGTGATTGTTAGAATGGTTTTGTGATTTGAGGAAAATGGTGTAGATCTAAATTCACCCTATATTGATGATTTGTTGTAACTCTAAGGAAAGGTAGTAAGATAAGTTTGATGATTTTAATGCTTGATGCTTGTCAGGACTTGTGTGTAAATAGTTCATGATATTCGATGGTGTAAGGTTGAATGAGTTGGCTATGACTTCTTAACTCAATTAGTAATTTAGTCTTTTGGACTTAGAAGTTTAGTATTGTTTTGAAGACCATGCTTATGATATGTCTAATTGGTGTAAATAAGAAGTTTAGAATGATATCTTGAGGTGCGAAATACGTTTGAGGTTAAGTGACGTCTTGTGGTTTCCTATTGTGTGTTTGTGAGTGTAGGCTTAGTGGAAAAGCATTTGGCTATAGTTCTTGGATTTAAAGATATGATCTTATCTTATGGTATCGGAGACTCGTTTGAAGTAGTAAGGTTTCGGTAAGTTGAACCATATTACTTGAGGATTATAGATATGAGCGAGACTCGATGATTTGAGTTATGATGGAAATACCTTATGACGTTAATGATGATGTTTGACTTGAGGTTGTACTTTGATAATAATGGACTCGTGGGCTATAGACTCGAAAATGACCGAGTATAAGAGAGTATTTGTTAGTCCTTCAGTTAAAGAAACATTTGAGGTTGTGTTGAATATTTGAGCTAAAGAAATGTTATTATACTTGAGTTGCAATTCCGCATTTGGGATTCCGTGAGATATGAAAGGATGGATGAATTGGGTTGTAGTCGATTTATCAAATCTAGGTGTACCTTACTTTGATGATTGTACGTGGTATGATGGTCCCTTGTAAGAGGCCTTTGTAAAGGAATAATTAAGTTGTTTTACTATCGCCCTAAGTCTGAAAGGAGAAATTTTGTGGATTTAACCTTAAACATTTACTCGTGCCATTAACCCTTTTTCCTTTCCATTCTTGAATGTTTTTGTCAAGATTGATCTTTAAGAAATCGCATGCTCGCATCTTATTTCTTACTCGAATATCTTCATAACTCTACTATCTGCTTTGTCTCTTCCTTGACCTCATTATTTTCAACGCCCTCTCTTGTAATCTCGTGCCTTATTTATTCCCGTGTTCTCCTTGAGATTCCTTATCGTTTTCTATCTCGTTGCTCCTTCATCTTTTCTCTAGTGTTATTTTGAGAATTTAGTTAATCATGATAATAGTTCGTTGTTATTGGGTACTATAACGGTTGCCTGGTATGTCATTTGGGAATTTGATGTCTCTCATTGGTAAATTCTAAAAGAGACTTTGCTTTAGGGTAATTGAGTTGGTACCCAAAGTTTGAGGAGTTTTGTCATAAATGAAAATCGATTCATTTTGAGTTTTAGATGATCTAAATGATTTGATTGGTTGTCTGATTGCCAAGTGATTGGTCATTTGTGGTTTGGAATTAGTAATTCTCTTTTTTTCTTAAGGAACCGTAGTTTGCTAATGTGACTATTTATATTTGAGGCTTCGAGCGTAGTAATGATCGAATCAAGGATGTTAGGGCGTATTAAAGAATCCTTATAAGCAATAATGGATTGTGGATTTTCCCTTGTCGTGAGACTTTGGATGAGACTAGTTGGATCTTAGATAATTATGTTTGGTTGCGTGGATTGTGTTTTGATTTTCGAGGATGAGAAAGTTCATTGTAAATTTAGGATAATGAGTTTGAAGTAAATTGGATTAAAGGATTTCATGGTAAGTCCTTTACTTTGTGGTTGTTAGCGATCATGTTTCCATAGATAAATATTTTGTTGGTAGTTTCTAGTAAGAGTTTTGATGAAACTAAGAAGATTAGAGTGCGTAATAAATCTTTCATGTGGATTGTTAGTTGTGGAGTCTACCGTGCCGATGGACCTTAGTAGATTCTAATTGGATTCGAATAATTGGGATTTGTTACTCGAAGTTTCGTGATTATGGAATATTTTTGTAGGATTTCTGATGATTGAAAATGTTGAGGTGTAACTTGGGTAAATTACATCCTCTTGAGGATTAGAGTATCAGTAGAGTTAGTACTATCGAGTTCTTGTAGATCTTCGTGCCGACTTCATCGTGATCTTCTTATCCCTAAGAGTTCGATTTGTTTTGTTTTTGCGTGTTTTGTATATATTTTGTTATCGTGATTTGTGAACTTGATGTTCTAGTCGCTCTATGTACGTGTAATGTGTTGTTATTTGATTTCATCTTTGATAAAACCTTCAAATTTCCATATTATATTTCTAAATTAACGTTTCAAAGAAGTCTAAAGATGGTTTGTGTACCCTCTTTTTGGAGAAAATGGATTTCTTTTGCTTTTATATTTGGATTTTTGCGTTTGGTTGGATGTTTGCACTTGTTATTGGAGACGTCTGATAACTAGTCCTGCACTTACTAACGTTTGTTTGATTTTCGATTTCACTATTTCGACTTTAATTTAATTTGGATGATTAGAGTTCTCGTTCGCGACGGGCACTCTTGTGATTCGTAAATAAAGTTTTGCACTTATGAAAAATTTCCTTAAAACGTTTTCGAGAAGAACATCATTTCATAAATGTTTCTCCCTTATAAAAGTTTTCGTATTAATTTTGAACTTGATACTTTTGTTTTCTACTCTCAAGTTTCGAGGACGAAACTTTTTAAAAGGTGGGGTGATTGTAACACCCGCAAATGTACCCTATTTTTCTAGTAAAAATATTTTACGGATACTTTTCAGTGAAATTTAGTTTTAATCGTAAATTTAATTTTCCGAGTCAAATTTAGAATTTCCGAGTTCGTATTTGGAATTTCCGCGAGATTTCATGTAAAACCCTTCTTGAGCCGTCTTTGACTTTTTCTTGACTTT
>JAIUZE010016808.1:0-12092 GCA_022085475.1 Heliosperma pusillum
CACGGACACGGACACGACACGGACACGTGATACGGCATCTCGCGAAATTTAGGACACGGGACACGGCATTTAAATTTAATAAAATATATATTTTATAGTTATAAATAACATACAATTTTATTTTTGTATTAGTATTTGATATTAAATGTAAATAATTGAGTGTAAAACTTAACATTAACTATAATTTATTCTCATTTCCCACCTAAACTCATCTTCTAATCAATTTTCCCACCCAAACTCATCTTTTAATCAACCTCTTCTAGTCTTTCAATCTCACATTCCTTGTTTATAGGTGTCCGTGTGTCCGTGTGTCCGACACGGGACGGCTGGTTAGGAGAAGTGTCCGTGCTACCTAGCATACAAGTGGTCCAATCTTGTGAATACCCAAAATTTGGTGCACCACCAATCCACCAATAGTTCAAAATAGAACTGATTAAATGACCCAAGCCCATCGGCCCGGCCATTTGATCAAATAGTGGTCCAAAATTATCCATTTCAAGTTTCAACATTTTCTTTGACGTGACCATCTAAAATTATTATAGACATACATTAAAAATTGATTTTTCCCACATAGGAAATAAGCAATGCCCTTCAAATTATTTTATAACACGTCTTCAAACTTGTAAGACCATCTCTTCGTAGTTTTTTCCTTGTAAGACCGTATACTATATTGGTAAAAACAAAATAATTTGGGTTCTTATCTAGGAACTTTTTTTTCAGTCATACACATGGGACTTTAGCCGTATTCAACTTGTTACGGATAGTGTCCATTTTCAATGAAAATTTGTGCTCGTTTTCTTTTTTGAAAAATACTCTATATGTCCCAATTCTATTTTAACCCTTTTATTCTTTATAAGGAGTAATTTAATTAAAGGTAAATAAATAAATAGGATGAATGAAGTACTTTATTTTAAGTTTTAAGTAAAAATGCTTATGAAATAATCAAAATTGATGGGACAGTATTAGATATCTAACCTGTGAGCTTAACTAGCGAAGCTTGAACCCGAGACTCACAAGACAAAGCCAACCAACCCAAATTAGAAGCCCAAGCCCATTTCTCCACAACCACCTCTACACCACCACTAGCCTCCATCTTTTGGGCCAACCACAACAACTCCGCCGCCGTCTTCTCAGCAAACACCATATCAACCCTATTGGACCCACCATCACTTTCCTTTAGCCCACTCCATCCCTTAACCATACTCAAAACCCGGCCCAACCCAAACCCGGAACTATCACCTTGGTCTAAACCCAACAACTCGGATTCCAGCCCACAAAGAGCCCTCCCAAATGCTTCACTCAAAACAACACAATTAACCTCTCTAAGAACATCCGACCCTTCCGTAAGATTATCCTCAATCAACTTCTCGGTTAAACACGTGACCAGCTCGTACTTTCTCGAGCTCACGGGCACGTGGTTAACCAGCATAAGCAGCTGGTTCATAGCCCGAGCAATGGCCGTGTCAGTACTAATGACACGGCCATTGCTGACCTGGCTATGCACCAGCTGCTTATCAAACTTGTGTTTTTCTTCGGAATTACCCTCGAAACAAAAGGGAAAAGGCAAAGGAAGCGAGCACACCAGGTTTAAGAGAGCAAAAAAGACGGAGACGATCACGTGTCGAATGAGGTCTAGGAGCTTCGATTTTTGAGAGAGCGAGATTATGGATTTATCGGCCGAGATTATAAGAGGTGTTATTAGGTTACGGTGAAGGAAGAAGAGAGGTGATGATGAGTTCTCCATTAAAACTCCCATGTTTTATTTTATGTAGATATTTGTTAATTTAGGTTTGTTAATATAATATAACGTAACAAAGAGGTTACGTATATATTGGAATTTTGGAAATAAGTTGTGTATGAATTAAGATGGTGGCTGTAATAAGACGACAAATTAGATGGAATTGAGGTGTAATTTCTTGTGGATCGTTGAAATATATTGTTTGTAATGCTCTGTTTTACGTATTATTTTCCATGTTTGAATGTTGTTTTCAATTTATTGAATTAAAATCATACACTTTTAAATAATTATGGATTATATGAGAAATTATTGTCACAATGTACTCCGTTCGTCCGGATCATTTGTCATCTATTCTGTTTGAATTCTCATTGTAGACGGTATATACATTTACAATTGTAGACGGGTCAGATCTCTTTCACAAAAAATGCAAGTAGGAGGCAAGTCGAAAACCAAGTGGTTCCCACTTGCCTTCCCACAATCCCACTAGTATTTTTGTGAGAGGGATTCGACTCATCTACAACTGTAGACGGATATATATACCCGTCAATAAGACTTACTAATCAAAGAAATGATAAAATATTGATAAATTAAAGGGTTTATTCACATGTCAATTTGCCCACATTGCATACTAACTTGCCCACATTTCATGCCTACTTATAGCTTACCTACTTGTGTAAAATTTACAAAAACAATAGAACAGTTATTGAATATTACCCCTCAAAATAAAAATAGATATCAATTGATCAGAATGGAGGGAATAATTTCTAATTTTCACGTCTTTATTGCGAAAGGTATAGTATAAAAAAATTGCAGATCTTTGTAAGACTCTTTTACACAAGCATATTACGTAAAACGATGTTAGTGGAAAAATATTTGCAAAACTAACCATTTTTATACTATGTTTGTTCAAGGCTTTCATACACACAAGTATAATGAAAGTTAATAGACATTTGAAGATAATTACAAAGAAAGTTAACAATTAACGTAAAAAATTATCAATAATTTTAGCCTAAAAGAGATCAATTTAACGATCTTCTACTAAGATAAATGATACTATGTATGTTTGTGAGAAGATTGCCTAACTTGATAGTAGTCGAGTAGGCAATCCTTGTTGTCATTGAATTACTTTAGAAAATTACGAATAACTTATCTTTATTTATTTATATTATTACTCGTCATATGCTTATGACGAATATGTCCATTTTAAATAAGAATTTTTATTTTTTATCGTGTAAAGAGTTATAAGGCTAATATATTATTAACGACATAAAACTCGGATTATAAATATCACCCCTCGTAATTTTACCGCATGAACAATATCGGTGAATTATTATTGTGGAAACAATGTTGGTGTAACCTGCGAAATCCAAAACTTTTGATATTAAAAATACTTATCTTGAGACCATGTTGTGTACGTATAATATACAACACATTTCTGACATGTTACATGTGGTAGTAATGTTATCCCATAACATAACATTGGGGACGAATAGAACATCCAAAGGATTAAAAAATTTGTAAATTATAATCAAAAGATAATTCTCAGATTCATTTCAGATATTGAATTGAATTACCAATACAACACTCTAATTAATTATGCTACCTTTTCCCAAAATAATGTCACAATCAAGGAAAACAAGAATCTTATGTAATTTCATTTTTTCCCGAGAATTCACCTTACACATGACATGCTTAACTAAGGGTAATGATAACAACACAATCGTTAAGAAATAGCTAAGTACAAATAAATAATCTCAAACTCAAAATGGAGAACGACAGTACACAGTCATCCAAATATCACGAAGTTAATTAAACCAACTAGATTGCTAAAAATAATAATAGAATATTGAAGATAAATTTATCAATGAACAAAAAAATTTAGGGTTTATTAAATCATCAACAATCTTTACGATTTAATTTTATAAAGAAAAGTAGTTTTGTTGTTATTATTTGAAAATGATTTAACTTATTTTGAAAAAAAGAATACATTCTTCTCTCACTTTATCTTAAGAGTAGGCCATGTTTAAGACTGTCTCAATGTTAAGACATCTAGTCATTTATTTCTCTTTTTTGTTATCTTGCTTATACCGATTGTGAGTGTCGTCTTAACTTAGTACGGTCTTAATCAAGAATTTGTGTTATTGCAAACACTTACACACTAAACAGATAATGTATCATGCCTTTCACCTCCTTTTTGCTTTTAGAGACATAACAGTCCATAAATTGTAAAAATGGGTAAAAACTTCATAGAAAAGATAATGAACAATATACTTCTCCTTAATTATATTTTGATAATTAAGATAATACAGTAAATAAATTCTTAATTTAACCAATTTTGTAGTATAATAATGTGATATAAAAGATATATAATCAGTTACATAATATTATCCTATTATGACATATTCATTGATTTTTCATGATTCATGAATTATAGATAATATCATGCACTCAAAAGGCATGATATTATCCAAATACTAATCACCTACTATTTTAGTATAAGAGTCTAGCCTATATATAAATATGTCCTTGTATTAATTAGGCTTATACTACCAAGCCAAATAAAATTAGCATTCATATAATTTTCATCACATCATATAAAAAAAAATTGTTGTGAAAATGGATGCCTCTTCTTCACTCGACAACTTAAAGCTAACCATTTTGATTCTTATCACTTTTCCTCCTCAGGTACTTTGCATGAATCATCTTAAGGAGGTTTGAAACAAATATTTAAGTAAAATCACATGTTAATTGGTCAAAATTACCTCAACGAAATAATTTTTTGTACCTACGTTAAAATCATAGTGTTATCGAGATTTTATACCACCCTGTCACATATATGTAGTAGGTCAATAATTTTAATGGTCTTGTCTCTACATACTTTATGTTAGAAGGTCGGTTCTGATAACACTATCTCATTCTCCGTCTCTATCATATTATGGTTTTAAATTAACTCTTTGAACTAGACTTTATTTATGATAATTGTTTTCATAAGAATGTAATATGATCGACTTATTTGTGATAACTGTTTTCATAAGAATGTAATATAATTGACTATAATACTTATGCTAGTAATTTTTTTGAAAAATATGCAGATCACAAGTGATGAGGACAATGCTTCAGCCCCTATATAAAATGAAGTGCTATATAGTGTTTCGCCACAGTCTTTTTTTTTTTTTTTGCTTTTTTTTTCTTTTTTTAGGTTTTTGATTTTGAGTTCAATATATTGTGGGTGTTTAATAATGTATTTTATCTTTGTACTGAATTATACTCATCGTCTTTTTTTATTTGTTTTACTAATAATAAAATGTGATGGCCAATTTATTCATCGTCTTAGTTACTTGTTTCAATTATAATAATACTTTCTAAAACTCCTTATATCTCAAATTTATACAGAGTATGAGTTACAGAAAAATAATTTAATGGGCATCACATTTTCTTCCTTAAGATAACTTTGACAACAAAAAAATGTAGAGAAATTATAAATTTTACATATATTTGTAATAGTTATAAAATTTATAATGATATCTTACTAATAATTATAATTTTAAATAATAAATGAAATAAGTACCTTAGACGCAATAGCTTTTAGATATATATAGGGTGTTGTGTATAGCGTTGGAAGAGAAAATTCAAACTTAGGACATATTGTTTAACGTATTTTGATCTTAACCATGCATCAAGCTATGATTGACTTATGCAAGGCCGCCCCGAGGGATTGTATGGTGGGTCAATAGACAAGGGCCCAAGTCTAAAAGGGGTCCATCAAGGACATACTCTATTATGTAGTCTACAACCATACCTGATGCCTTTTATTAAATAAAATTATTACACTTTACAGCAACTATCATATATGACCGTCATATCGCATAAGCTCGATCCAAAAAGAGCAAAGTCCAAAGTTTAAATTTAGTTATATTCTTATTTCGGATTTTGAATGCCCGCTATTTTATGATGAATACTGACATATTTAAATATCTAAGTCATCGAAATAAAATATAATGTTATTAAAATAAACTATTTTTTTTACAATTTTATTAAATTATTTAGGTGAGCTTTGTCTTATTGGGCTAGTCTTTTGCTTAAATTGATCTTATAGAACAATTAGTGTACATTTTGAGTTCAAAATCAGAAAAATAGTATAGTGGTTAAGCATTTTACTAAATATAGGTCACATATTCTATTTTTCATGGTTGTAACCATGCCTTTTTTTTTTTAAAACTTACTAGCAATGCTAGACTCATCCCTTTAGTCGGCCCCCTTTAGTCCATAGTTATATATTTTGTGAGTCAATTAAAGTTTGTTGTTATTTCTTTGAGTTTGACTTTGCAGCTGATTAATTAACTGGATTAACTGAAATAATGTCCTTAAATATTTTCTTAATGTCATATTAAATAATTAAATTAGGAGGTTAAAAAAAGGGTGTTTGATAATTAACAGATTATAGGATGATTAGAATGGTTATATGTATATTGAATATAATATACTAATACAATATGTTTGCCTTTAGCAATATATTAAAAGATTCCGACCAATATGCCATCAGGATTAGGGATGTGCACCGGTCCAAGACCGGAACAGGAATTGATAATAATCCGAGACCAGACCGAACCGGAGTACAAAAATTACAGTCCGGGACTTGACCGAAAAAATTCTAGTCCAAGATCGAACCAGACCGATTGGACCATAATTTATATGACATGCCCACTTTTTTCAAGTTTCGGTCCAAAAATACTGGTCCATAGGACAGGATTAAACCGAAATAAAATATAAATTTAAGAAAAAAAATCCCATAATAATAATTCTGGTCTTTCCGTTCCAAAACAGAAAAAACCAGCGGAAACCGGAACTCATAAAATTTAATGGACCGGAGAACGGATCGTAATTTTTAATTTCGGTTCCCCTCCTGTCGATTCTGGTCCAGCCTGGTACATTTTTTATTTCTCCGGTCCGGACTTGCTTTTGCACACCTCTAATCAGAAAATGTCATTTTCCAAACAGATGAAAGTAATAGATTGATTGGTCAATATACTATTAGGACGAAATTCACTAATTTCACTCAATATTGTTGTTTACGAAAAAAGGCCTAAACTAATTCACAAATTCTCATTTGTGACGGACCGACCCGTCGCAATCTAGAAGCATCTTCAATGGTTTGATTTGGGGACTTGGATAAAGTTGCAAGCTAGTAGCCTAATCATTGGAGTAGTCCATGTAGACTAGCTTTGCTCAAAAGGACCCACCAAAATTTTGAGCTAGTAGCTCCATGGAGCTACTTGCTTCAATAGACTCACACGAAATTTTGACCGAAATTTTGACCAATTAAAAATAATGATATAATTAAAAAAGTTTTAATTTTATGTTGAAAATTTAGAAATTGAATAAATAAATAGATAAATGTGTTATGTGAGTCCAATTGAGCTAGTTGTATGTTGGCTAAACTAAACCATTGGGGTAAATTGTAGCTTAAAGTTGTTGTAATTTACAAATATTATGTGGCAATAGTAAGTTGGTTTCCATTGGAGATGCTCTTAGGTAAGAAATATTAACTATTTGATCTTGTAATTGGTGACAAACTCCATTAGATAGGGGCATCAAGCATGTAGTTAATAACATTTTTAAAAGAAATCATGAAACATTAATTAATAATTAGATTGTCAATGAATAAAATATCTAGAAAAGGACATATATATTGTAGTTAGATTATTACATTATTACATTTGATAATACTCCAAAATAAGATTATTTGCATGAAGATTGTTTTCATGACCTTCCTATAAAAATTGATGCTAATTCAAGCAAATTATTACATATTCTTCTTACAATTTCATCAATAACCATGGCAATTAACTTAATTTCTTTGCTTATTACAGCCATTTTTTCATTACTAATTATTGTTCAAACTACACTAGCCCTACAACAAGGCTTCAGTACTAGACTAATTCACCGAGAATCACCCTTATCACCGTTGTCCACCCCGTCCCTTAATAAATACGACCGTCTAAAGAACTCAATTCAACATTCGATGTTTCAAGTCGATCGATTTAGGACATCATCCTCATCGTCTCCAAATGACATACAAACCCAAGTAAAGTCTACTAGAGGAGCGTACGTTATAGAATTGTCCTTTGGCACGCCACCGGTGTCCCAAATTGGTATCATAGATACCGGAAGTGATCTTATATGGACTCAATGTCAACCTTGCTTACAATGTTACAAACAGAACATCTCTATTTTTGACCCAGCAAAATCTTCCACCTACAAAACCCTATCTTGTGATTCACAAGTTTGTGATTCCTTAGGAGCGAGTCAATCGTATTGTAATACGGAAAATGATTGTAGTTACTATTATCGCTATGGTGATACTTCCCACACATCCGGGGACATTGCCACTGAAACCATAACGTTTAATTCGGATAATGGTCGGTCCATAGGAACGTCCTTGCTTAATATTACCTTTGGTTGCGGTCATCACAATGCCGGGGTTGTTAGTTATCACGGATCAGGAATGGTAGGTCTCGGTGGTGGCCCCATGTCATTGGTTTCACAACTTGACTCATCGATTGGGGGTAAATTCTCATACTGCTTAATCCCTCTTTATAAAGAAGGTAATTACACGAGCAAAATTAATTTTGGGACAATTGGACAAGTTTCAGGGGATGGTGTTATTTCTACCCCATTAATAAAAAGTAACCTTAGTTACCATTATTATCTAACTTTAGACGGGGTTACTGTAGGGAAGACGACGATACCCTTTAATCCGAATGGTAAAACGCCTGTCGGAAACATAATCATTGACTCGGGATCTACCTTAACCTATTTACCAGAGGATATGTTCTCGGGTCTAATCTCGGCCTTGGAAGAGGCTATAAAAGGGGAAAAGGTGGACGATAAAAGTGGTATAAATTTGCAATTGTGCTACAAATCAAGTAAGGGTGGTGATGATCTAAATATTCCTAACGTCACGGCCCATTTCGACGGTGGAGATTTGGTGTTGAAGCCAAGTAATACATTTATAGCCGTTGCTGATGATGTGGTGTGTCTTGCTGTTATGCCATCACAATATCGAATAGGTCCAATTTTTGGTAACGTTGCTCAAATGGACTTCTTGGTTGGGTATGATACGCAAGGAGGTCAGGTGTCTTTTAAACCCACAGACTGTACTAAGGCTTAGTGAAAATTATGGTCACTCAATGAATTTAATAATTGATCCGCAAATTTTTATTTTAGATGGACCATTTTCATCGAAAAAATAAGACGGGTTTATATTGCTATTTTTTGATAAGATGTAACCACAACTTATAAGTTATGACAACTTGTTTTCAAAAAACGCTCACATCTAGCTGCAACCACACCTTGCCATTTTTATTGTCATGTTGGTTAGCAGGAACCACTTTCATAAAGTTGGGGTACGGTTAGGTTTAATCCTCCTTAAGAACAATTAAACACGTGTACCAAAAAAAACAACAACAATTAAACATTGGAACATCTTTTAATTATTTCAATGTACATTTTCTATATTATATTTAAGTGATATTTATTATTTTTATATTAAAAATCTAAAATTTCATTTTACAAAAAGATCTTGTAAAATGAAATTATCTATGTAACTTAGATATCAATCCAAAATCTTTTAAGTATATTATTACAGAGTTCTTAAAAATTTGTATTATTATCTCCATCATAGTAAAATTTATACCATCAAAATTAATTTAGTAAAGTATCATAAATAATAATTTAAGAAAATATCATAAATAATAATTTTGATGGTGTAGTACTTAATATGTTATTTGTTACACATTGAAAAATAGTGTAGGTATGGTGAATATACTAAGTATAAATAGAAGAATTGTCAACATCGGAAAAATATTATAAGGTGGGGTGATCATGAAATTATAAATAGGATTCATCCTTGAACTTAGATATCAACCCAACATCTTTTAAGTCTCTAACTCTTAAATATTATCTTAAAGAGCTCTTAGAAATTTGTATTATTATCTCCATAATGGTGAAATCCATATCATCATAATTATCATAAAAAAATTGAAATATTTTAATTATTTCAATATAAATTTTCCATATTATATTCAAGTGATGTCGTTTATAATGTTTATATAAAAAAATTTAAATTTCATTTGCACATTAGAGTATAGAATCTCATATAATTTGCATATACTTGGTGTGCTCTTAGTATGTTATTTATCCACATGAAAAAATAAGTAGTTGTGATAAATATACTACCTATAAATAGTAGAATCATCTAATATCGGATAAAAGAAATAAAAAATAAATACAAAGATACATTTATGGGAAAAAATAATGTAGCTGTGGTGGGTATAGAATTATTTCGAGTATAGAATTATTTTCCTTTGATTAAAATACCCCTTATACAAAAGTTAAAAAAAGACAAAAAGAAAAAATCAGACGGAGCCATTTGGTCTGAACCAAACCCAGACCGAGTTCATTGAAGTCCGGTCCACATTTATTTTACTTTTTAGTTTTCGGTCTGTCCAGTCCAAGACCATTTAATTTCTATCCGGATCGAATAGACCGAAATTTATGTGTTTTATGATTGATTTTCGCAATTTCGTAAAGTAATCAAGTATTTTATCTTAAAAAAATATTATAAACTAAATATCGGTGGATATTTAAATCCACTAATATTTTTGGCTAAATTAAATTAAATTAAATTTTAATTATATACATAAAAATGAAAAAAAAAATCAGTCCAAAATACGGGTTCGGTTTAGTTCAAGAATGAGCTTTATAGGTCTGCCGTTGAGTCCCCTAAAAAATTTTTTGGTCTTCAATTTGCAAAAAGGCTACACATACACAATGTGTAAGAAAAAGTCATACACAACCAATAGAAATGTGACACTTGGCAAACTCAAGTTAGCCTTTATTAGTTAGTTTAAGGTTAGGTTAGTCATTTAACATATTTAATAAACATGTTAACTATATTTATAGAAGACTTTTGATTCTTTGTTATATATACATAATATTGATGGAATTTTTTTTATTTGTTACTACATTTCGATTAATGACATTATTATTATTATTATTTATGTAATGATACGCGTAGCTTTCATTATTATTATTATTATTATTTTATTTGTTAATACATTTCAATTAATGACCTTGTTCTTAGGAAAGAATTTGAAAGGATATCTTTTCTATTATAAAAATTTATTTTGTTATAATTTTATCTTTCTATATTAATCATTTTATTATTCAATTCTAGTTTATTTACAATTTATAATTTAGACATTCATATAACTCCTCCTCCTACACATCCACAATGGAGATCTAAGGGATGATATGCACTACAAAGAAATATTATGAGACGTCTACAATTTGACAATTAGTCTAATTATTTCAATAATTCCAATTATTAATTTTGAATTATAGGGTGTTTGCTATGTTTACTTTTTAATCGGTTTAATTTTTGTTTTTATTTTAGTTTCAATTTATTTTCACACCTTACGTTATGATTTATCAGTATAATTTTTTTTTAAAATAAATAATTTCATATTTATGTTGACAATATGTTTTTTTTATCATTGTATATTTGTTCGTAATAAATAAAATAAATACAAAACGGACCCAATAAAATTCATTGAAAATCCCTTAATTGGATTTCATCTTAAATGAAGATATTATTGACCATAATTAATTTAAATATTAATATACTATAAAAATAAACGAGAATCTTGATGATTCCTAAATTATAGCCTTAATTTAAGCCACTAATTAGTTTCCTTAATGGAGTGTTGAGTGCTAATTTGAATTATAAAATTTTAAAATTGGCATGAAATTTGAAAAGCTTATCCATAATTTGAAAAATATTAACTTTTACCTTAATTTGACTTTTTTTATAAAAAAATGAAAAGCAGTTACTGTACATATTCAATTTGATTTTTAAAATATTAGTTGAATCGGATTTGAAACTTAAAATATTAACATTTGCAATTGCTTATTTGAGGTTTTGAAACTTGATTTTATTTAAAAGGTATTTTTTCGTTTGAGATTAACATAAATATCGCCAAACTAGTTTTTTGAATATAACGTGTACTTTAGTAAATGGGTACTTAGCTATATAAGATCATAGCTTAAAACCGACATTTTATGTAAACGAATACTTAGTTATATCAGATCATAGCTTAAAACTGACTTATTATGTAAACGGGTACTTAGATATATCGATTATGGCTTAAAATTGACTTATTATGTAAACAAGTACTTAGTTATATAAGATCTGTTGGAGCCAGTGTCCTCCACAGTTAGTGCAATAACATAAATAAATCTCTGTAGGTTCACAGGGTATACTTTGTATTGTAATCAGTTGATTAACGTTTAT
>JAIUZE010016809.1:0-16857 GCA_022085475.1 Heliosperma pusillum
TTAGCTCATAAAGTGGCTTAACAAAGCACAAATGACATACAAAACCGAGCTAAATTGGGGGTTAAAATCATACAAATATTCACTTATCAAACTCCCCCAAGCTAAACCTTTGCTTGTCCTCAAGCAAACATAACAAATAATACCAGGACAAGGGTTGCAAGCATTGGCTACTACACCATCAGGAAACAAATCTCAACGTAAAGCTTTGGAAACATAATGAATCATAACCCAAAGACAACATGGGAAAGAATGATACATAAACATGGCTGAGATTTACATAACGGCATAGCACAAAGAATTTCACTACAGAATTTCGGCTCTGGCATGATCTTTTGACAAATGGACTCTCACGACACACTCGAACACTCATTGCATGTAAAAGATGATTTCTTTATGTGTAAATGTGTTTGAGACACTCACCTATCTACGACTTATGAAAATGTGTCCGCAGTCTAATATGGTAAACAATTCAAAACATAAGACAAAGATCATAATGCACATAGAAAAGAAGCCGAAAAATATGAAGAAGGCTTTGGGAAATGGGTGAAAGGTGGACAATCAGTTATGGTCATGTGAAGGTTAGAATGAGCTAGCAACTGACCAATGATAAATGAATACTCAATCCAAACTTTCGGTTAATTCCCAAAAGACGAATAACGAAGCCAGAAGTAACGGATTGGCTTATTACACACGAAACATAAGGGTAAACTCCTTCTATTGATTTGACATTTTGAGGAGATACTCACAACTTCTTCTTTTATTTCTTCTTTTTTTCTCTTTTTCTTTCGATTTTTTCATTTTTTTTCTTTTTCTTTTTCTTTTTCTATTTCTTTTTTTTTTCCTTTTCTTTTCTTTTCTTTTGAACATCACTTCTTGAATATTTTTCGTTCTCCAAATTCACTTTGTCATTAAGGAACAAAATCTTCTCAAAAGAGCACCCATACACCATAGTCTAGCTACTAGCTCAAAAGGTAGGCAGTTTTTGTATGTAGCTATTATTTTGTGAAGCATTTGTATGAAGGGGCTAATTTTGAGGTGTAATTCAAAGTGAAAAAGGCTTCAAATCTTAGTGAATCATGAATGCAATGCTTATAAAAATGAAATGAGAACCATACTTATGCGTTCTGACATGACACACATCACAAGGAGAACTACACACACCTAAATGAGACTGGGTATAGATGTACCAGCCTAAGGAGGTTCTACCTTACAATATATGTAACTTGCCAAATGTCAAGATCAAGCGTACTCATCTATAGATTCATTCCATGCCTACTGTGTACAAGACTTCCCCATGTATGCACAATTCAAAAAATATTGAATCATTGTCTTTTGAAAGCTCTAAGTTTGGGAAATGTAACATGATAACATAGTAAACAAGCAAGCAAAGCATGAAAAGCATTCAATTATGTTCAGAAATTTTTAAATTTTCTCAAAAATTCTCTTTTTCTTTTATTCAAAATTTGAAAAATGATCAACTAAAATGCAAAATGGGAAAATGCAATCCCTCCCTCAAGCTAAACATCACATTGTCCTCAATGTGAGCACAAAGACAAAATATGCAATGAGATGCTTAATGGGGAAAAGGAAAAATGAAAGAAGAGTGAAGCTTACTACTCAGAGCGGACTCCCCCAAGCTAGTCTTTTGGACTTGACAAGGAAGGTCGTCTTTATAGATTCTTCAAAAACTCTTTCATCTGCAAAATAAATCCTAACAATGAAAAAGGGAATACAAAAATAAAAATGCAAAAAGAAAAGGAACATGGGTTGCCTCCCGAGAAGCGCAATTTAAAAGTCTTGCTAGACTCTCTTTCTTTCTTTGATCATCCTTTATCTTTAAACTCACTATCATCCAAGCTCATCATCATAGCGTTCTTTACATTCTCCATCCAAGCCAAGCTTTTCCGGGAATAGCCCCTTCTAGCACTTTAAGCAGTAGTCCTTTTAGTATGCTCACCTGCAAGAGAATCTACACTAACATGTGCCTCCAACGGATTCGTCAGTAAGGATCGAGGTATAGAAGAAACAACAGAAGAGTCATACACATCAAGCACATAACATGAGTCTTCTAGCACAGGACTCCTAACGGTGGAATTTTTACTAAAGGTCACCTTGTCATCTCCTATCTCTAATGTCAACTTCCTATTCTTGACATCAAAAACTGCAGCAGTGGTGTGCAAAAAGGGTCTTCCCAAAATGATTGGGATTTGAGAGTCCTCGGCCATGTCAAGTACTAGAAAGTCAACGGGAATGAAAAACTTACCAACTTTGACGGGCACATCTTCTAAAACACCCATAGGTTGTTTTAGAGAACGGTCCGACATTTGCAAAGTAATATTAGTGCATTTCAAAGCACCCATGTTAAGTTTTTCAAACATAGAAAAGGGCATGACACTTACACTAGCACCTAGGTCGCAAAGGGCCTTATCAATGGTATACGTGCCTATAGTGCAAGGGATGGAGTAACTACCAGGGTCCTTAAGTTTTGGTGGAGACTTATTTTGCAAGAGTGCACTACACTCTTCAGTGAAAGCTACAGTCTTCATCTCATTGAAGGATCTCTTCTTTTTGAGGACTTCCTTCATAAACTTGGAATAAGAAGGAACTTGGGAAAACAATTCAATGAAAGGGACTGTTACCTTTAACTTCTTGACGACGTCAAGGAACTTACCATACTTTGCCTCCTCCTTGTGCTTGGCTAATCATTGGGGAAATGGCACTTTGATCTCAATAGGAATCTTGGGCTCTTTCCTCTTTGACATGGGCACCTCAGTTTCAACATCAACAACCACGGGCTCATCATTATGCTTACCACTTCTCGAAGAAATGGCATTTACATTTTCGTGAGGTTGGTAACATTGTGAAGGCAGCTGCCCTTGCTTTTGGTAAATATTAGAAGAGGCATATTGGGAAATTTTAGCTTCCAACAATTTGATGGCGGCGTCCTTAGCTTGATCGTTCTCTTGGAATTGAGCTATTATGGTGTCTTGCCTTTGAGCCAATTGCAGCATCATGGCTTCAAGTTTACTTACACCATTGTCACCTTGTTGAGATGTAAAGGATTGAAACTGTTCTAGCTTTTGTGTGAGAAGGGCTACTTGAGCTTGTAAAAGTGTCAAAGTGGGGTCCTCTTTCTTAGATTTCAATGGTATGGAGCGGGAATTTCTATATAGAGAACCGTGAATTTCCATGGATTCAATGGTAGTGTGAGCAATTTCAACATTAATTTGGTCGAATCTTCCATTGTTAGCAAAATCCAGGATACGACGGGACTCTATATAACACCCATTATAGAATGTGATGGCAAGGAGCCATGGATCTATCCCATGATGAGGACACTCCCTTTGCAAGTCCTTATACCTCTCCCAAGCTTCATATAGGCTCTCATCATCCCCTTGTCGGAAACCAGTGATTTGACTTCTCAACAAATCGGTCTTTTCTGGAGGAAAGTACTTTTGGTAGAAGGCAAGAGCTAAACTCTCCCAATCGGTGATACCTAATATAACCTTATCAAGGCTATGTATCCACAACTTTGCCTTACCCCTCAAAGAGAATGAGAAGAGCATCTCTCTAATTTGCCCTTGGGTGACTCCAGTTTGTCTAATAGTGGAGCAATAGTCACAGAAGTTTTGGATGTGAAGGTTGGGATCTTCTGTGGCATTGCCACTAAATTGGCTTCTTTCTATAAGGTTAATGAAGGCAGGTTTGATTTCAAAGTTTTGGGCTGTGATTTGGGGTGTAGCAATACCCCTTGGAAGTGTTTCTGCGGTGGGTTTGGAATGGTCTGAAAGTCGAACCATTTTATTTGTGAAGATGAAGATGGAGTGTTGTTTGAAATTGATTGGTTTTTGTGAATGGAGATGAGAATGGATCTTCTTCTCCTTCAAGATTAGATAAAATATCCGAGTATTCTCACGAATACGGTCTAAACTTAAAGTATCAGAAGCTTTTGAAATTTCGTTGAATAGCTTTCGTCTCCTACGCAGAGTTCTTTCTAGGTCGGGGTCTAAAGAGATAGGGGTCCCTAGTCTAGAAGATCTGGGCATAAGATTGAAAGCTAAGATGAAAAATCAAGAGAGGTCTAAAGGAATTTGGGTTCCTAAAGACTAGATAAAACTAATTGCGATAAAAATCACAAGAAAAAGGAAAACTAAACCGTGCTCCCCGGCAACGGCGCCAAAATTTGATCGTGCCTGTCGCAAGCCCGATACAAAGATAATTTACCCAGACTAGGCTAATAACAATTTAATGTAATTAGGGAAGTAGGGGTCGATCCTCAGGGAGATGGTGTTTCCTATAGAATGTGAAGTGTCTCGCAATTGAGTTTTATCTAACGAGTTTCTGGGTTTTGGGATTTAATTTCTAAACTAATAAAAGGCATAAACGAAAACGAAATAAAAGCAAATGGAAAACAATCTAGGGAAGTAGGTTCACACATGTAGATTAACATATTGATGCAATTGGATATGGAACATGCAAATAATTCATTGTGAGTTCGTAAGAATGATGTGTTCATTACAATCATAGATCAGATGGTCTAGCAGGCTTTTAGGCAATTTACTAGGTCTTAATCTACCATGTCATGCTTTGTCTATTCAATTCGCGTATCTCTACCTTGGAAAGGAATTCCATTCTAGTCAATGATTTTGATCAGAAATCGTCAACTATCGTTATAGTCCAAACATGCATAGACACAATGTTTTAGAAGCACAATTTCTTTTATCCAATTAACATCTTTTAATCACTCTAACATGGCTACCCTACACCCTAGAAAGGTGACTACTCACTCATGACGATGTCTAAATCTAAGATGATATTAACAATGAAAACTAGGATAGACATGTTTAGTTGATTTTGACAATATTTTAAGACTCTCTATATGGCGATAATAACGACGCTAAATTGACAATCTATTGAAATGAGATGACGATTATAACGATACTAAAAATGAATCTACAATAACATATAAATAAAATAACAATCAAATGGAAAACAATAAAGGACATTAAACAAAGGATGAAGTAGAAATACCTATATGACTATCAATGACGATAATGACAACAATAATAGAAAATCCTTGCACATAATAATCGATCCACCAATTACAACGCTTGAACCACACAAAGGAAATTACAAGGATGAAATTCTTATTGATCTAAGCTAAAGTTTTGATGTAGAAAGGACAGAAATAAACTAAGAACTAAAGATGAAAAGAAGAAGAAAATGAGAGAAGGGAGGCTAGTTCTCCCTTCTCCTAATCTAAAGAGAAGTGTAAGAAGAGAAGAAAGGATATTAAGAGGATGTGTAAGTTGTGTCGAGAAGAGTGGCTGGAGCATCCTTTATATAGCATTAGGGTTTCGTGGGGAAGGGGTCGAGCATTGAACATAAAGGACAAAAATGAGGAAGTCGAAGGAAAAGTGCGGATCAGCAAGGATACCCGATCGGGTACACACTTACCCGATCGGGTAAGTGGTCATCTGGATCCTTTGACTCTCGTTTCATCTCCCCTTGCATATGACTTGACTTCCATCATCCCCTTGACCTCTTGAGTCGGGTTTGTTGATAGGGTTTGATGTAAAGCGATGAATTCTTCGCCTAACTGATTGATCTTATGACAACCGCGACATCGTCTTTACTTCTTCTCTCTTTTGAATTAGTGAACCTTCTTGAAATGCCTTCGACATGGTCAAGCTTGTTTCTCAAATCGTCAGGTTCTAGGCAAATGCTCGGGAATATAGAAAAAGGGCATAGAAACGTCACTTGCCCTACAAAACAGGTTAGAACATAGGAATTTGCCTAGAAGACGATATTAGCTCATAAAACGGCTTAACAAAGCACAAATGATATACAAAACCGAGCTAAATTGGGGGTTAAAATCATACAAATATTCACTTATCACCCATGCAGCTTCACCACATGTGAAGAGTCTATCGATCCCAAATACTCAAAAGAGGGGGAGGGGGGTGAATTGAGTACAAATAAAGTATGCCTACTTTATCTTTTGTCCGTATGAGCGTGAATGAGCAATGGGTAGTTCGAATTTATTGATTAAACTCGACCTGACTAATTGCTTGTCGTGTGTTTGAAAACAAATAAATATGTAAACCAAACAAAGAAACAAGAGACACAAGGATTTTTGAAGTGATTGAGTTTCACACGTTGAAACCTATGTCCACTATTTCTCGATTAATAATTTTAATACATTCCTAAGGATTACAAAATCACTAACCCACTCGTACAACTAACTCTAGTTGTAACTCAAGGTAAGCACCGTTAAATACTCGATTCTATCTTACGTTTATAAGAAAGTGTTTTTGTTTGTTCTTTGATGTTCACACAAATGAACGAATAAGAACAAATCTAGCACTACTATCAAATAACGTTTCTTCAAAAGTAAAGTGCAAGAAAGGTACTACTCCAAGGTTATAGTAGAATCACTTATAATCGTGAGCCTGACTAGTAAGGTTATAGGCAAAACAACTATAACTCTACTTCACAACATCACTATTGAAAGATACCGTTATTGGATAACAACCTATACTAAAAAATCTTCGTGGAGATCTTCAGCATACTGATCATCACTTCACTCTAATCTTGAGGTCTTCATCTTGAACTCCACAAACTACTTTAAGTCTTTATCTTTGATCTTGAGCATGACTTTCATTAAAGTTATGAAAGAATCAGTCATAACTTTACCACAACAGTTCCAAGGTTATAACTAAGGGACCTATAACCTTGTAATACCTTTGCTTCACAAATCATCAAGGTTATAGCTGAACAAGCTATAACCTTAAGTGCCAAACCATTCTTAATCTAACAAAGACTTATCAATAAATTACAAGCACAAGCATATACATTGTAACGTCAAACATGTCATTATCAAAACCAAACATATAACCATATAGTTCAACAAATTCTCCATTTTTGATGAAGAAAAGCCTCTAATGGTTTGTGATTAAGGTAAGTTCCCCCTTAACATAATACTATAAAAATCATAGTTGGGTAGAACGCAAGATCAAAATATCTAAATATAAAGTATAAGCACCTAAGGAATTTAAGAGACTAAAGGTCTTGACAAGGAGCAAGCTTAGGCAATCAACTCAAATCAAGGTTATTTCTTCCCCCTCTTGGCATCATCGAAAAGATGAAAACAAACATGAAAGGACTAGAATAATACCAACCACAAAAGGAATTAAACTGTCACATATGAAAGTCATAGACTTCTAATTAGACTCCTCTAATTAGTTCATTAAATTACATTGACTTAATGATTTAGGATCTAGTTATCATGCATGCAAATATAAAAGCAAAAATATAAAGATAAGATGAAATTTCCTTACATTGGAATTTCGGTATAAATGGGCACAATAAGAAACTCTTTTCTTATTGTTCTTGAGCATATAATTAGTGGATGATCCTCCATAAACTAACCTCCAAAGTAGAAGGTCTCCTTCTTGTTGCACACAAAAATCCACCCAAATAATCTTAGCTTATTATTAACTAGATAATAAGTAAGAAATAATACTACTAAAATTATTGTATTACTACTTTAGTAATACTTAGAGAATATTAATGTTTTTGAGAGTTGTAGAGAGAAGAAGTTTTTTTAGAGAGAAATATGAATAAGCAAGAAAAAGTAAATAATATGAACAACCAAAGTGCCCTTAAATAGGCACTTTGGCCGGTCATCTATCACCAAAAAGAGGTAACTTTTACTTCTTATTTTGCTTATATAATTCACATGCAATATGATAGAATGTGAGATTAAATATAATCATGATCATGTGTCATACCATGTTATAATCACATGTTGTAGTGTAAGTAAAGAAAAGAACAATTATCATTGTTTTTCCACTACACATTTCGGCCCCCACTAGCAAATGTGGTTCATTTTGATTTTTGATATTTGTCCCACAGATACTTATAATCATATGCTTAATTATCTAGTATAATTTTAATTTGACTATATAACAATTATATGACTCAAATTAATAAATAATATACACTTAACTTTTAAGTGATATTTTACCATTATATCAATATATAATGGGTCATACATACAATGCCCAGTTAATTTATTTTACAACTCCTTGAACATATAATTAACTAATTATCTCTACCTCAAAATATATGCATAACCTCAACTAATTTAATGAATTAACAATTAATTACTAAATTAAATCTTATTTAATCGTATTAAAATAAGACGTAAATTTATTAGTCAATTATCGTATAATTGAATAATAATACTTAATTGAATTTGAGTTCCAAACTCAATTTGTAAAAATTAACTCTCATAACTAAACGTACATATTAAATATATGTAAGGGACTAATTAAACTGTATCATACAAATGATTAGTATTATATTTGGGTCTCATCCTATAGGTGTGCCCTAAAGGGATCAGTTGATCACCGTCGTCATACGACAATAACGTCTAACTCTAGTCAGCTGATCGTTATCGATTTACGTTAATCAACTAATGTGGAGTATCAAAATATACTAATCATGCCATGTATATTCCAAATGAGTTTTATTATATTGCACTATTGTGGAGGACACTTACTCCTACAATCTCCCACTTGTCCTATACAAGTTGTGCATGTAGCAACACTATTGCGGAGGACTCCTCCTCCCACAATATCTCCCACTTGTCTCGACAAGTTGTGTGCTATCAATTCTCTTGTCACTTTTGTGTCACATCCTCCCACTCATCACAAGGTGTCTTTCAGGTCGCACTTGTGATTTAATATTTATATATTGAGTGGTTTTCTTGATCTGGAGAGTAACTGTCTAACCAGATAATCTACCAGAGATCACTTCCGAGCGTGGCCACGCATTTCCAGTCACTCCTCAAGTGGCCCGAAGATGTTAATACCCAACGTGGGTGGACAATTCCTGTTGACCTGTCTTACACTGTATAATGCAGATCACCATGACCCAGAAGATGCCCATCGGCCTCCTTTCATGGCACAACCTAGAAGAAAAACAAAAGTCAATCGAAAACTACACCGACTAAGGTAAATGGTCGCCAGTCTAAAGAATTAACTCATAGGAATAAAATAGAAATCCCCGCCACGACCAGGCTTCAACAATTTTGATAAGGGACTCTATTATGGTCAGTGTCCGACAGAGTGTCTCCACAGTTTGTCTATGTAAACGACCAGTCATTTCCATGACCCCATGGTGCTGAACTAACCATCGATCGAATTACAATCTAGTCACTTCGAGACATCACCTCAAATGAGTGACTAAGGACAAAACACTAAGTTCATCCTATTCACCTGAATTGGGTTAAACTTTTCTTTCAACCAATTAGGATAAACAAAGTATTAAAATTTAGTCAAACTAAATAAGCCGTTTTTAATGAAACTCCAACAATGAATGCGATTATCATATATGGAAAAAATTGATATGTTATCAATAATTTCATATCCCATAATCTCTAGCAATTCAGGTACACGTTTCAATCTCCATTGAAATGACATGACTATCATGGCAGCCTGCAAAAGGCATGGCTAATGGATCAGCAATACTTGCATCTTTCCCGTCTTTCTGATTGCTATTTCCCTTTATCTACGTAATCTCATTTTACATAAAACTTTCTTAGTACGTGTCTAGGTTTGAATCTAGACTTAGGCCACTTAGCCTAAAGGTAGCTCCTACTGTTTTACCAGTATGATGGGATAAGATATATGTAACACCCGGAAATGTACCCTATTTTTATAATGAAAATATTTTACGGATACTTTTCAGCAAATTTAAGTTTTAATTTAGAATTTTATGTTCCGAGTCGAATTTAGAATTTCCGAGTTCGTATTTGGAATTTCCGCGAGATTCCATGTTAATCCCGTCTTAGGGCGACTTTGACTTTTGTTGACTTTTTCCCATACACATCTCTTACTCTCCTAACCTAATTCATTACTCACTCAAACACAAATCAAACTTACTTCTTCCTTAAGTAAACCAAAACCCTTGCCTCCATTTTCATCCGATCTTATAATCATCGTATCTCGATCTTATAATCATCGTATCTCATTCGTTTCTTGCTCAAATTCACGTAAGTTCGTATTATTCTTCCCCTCTTAGCTTCCTCTATCCGTATTGATAATAAAATTACCGTCTTTCTCACTTTTCAAACTTTCCGTCTTTCTCAAGGTGAAGTAAATTCATCTTTTATGATCTATTTGTAGGTGGTGACCTCCAAGATCCCGACAAAGACTATTTCCTAATTGAAGAGGAGCTTGACGAGTAGTGAAGACGCAATAAGGTAACGTTGAAGGGTTACTCGATATCATTTACGTGTTTTATGTGTTTTCTATACTAGGAATCGCTTTTAGAATATGAATAGGAGCTTAGTAATTGTGTTGATGATGGTATATATTGTTTGTTGAGAATTTATATGAGAATCTATGATTTATGTTGATAATCGATAATTGATAAATGTTGAAACTTAGTTGAAATGGTGATTTTCGTGTACTATGGATCCCAGCCGGTCGACCGGCAGCCGGTCAGACCACCGGCTGGGGCAGTGGCTGTATATTATTGCATATTACGTGATTTTTGAAGTATGAAGTTGGGCTCAGCCGGTAGACCGGCAGCCGGTTAGACCACCGGCTGAGACACCCCTCATTTTCCTTTGTTTTTCTGCAACGGGAGTATGTGACCAAGCCAAGACACGAGCCATGATACGAGCTCAAGACAAGACACAAACTCAAGACAAGACTCAACATCAAAACAACAACCTACATTCAGACAACACCATGACCAGCTATGACAATGTTCTATTCAGTCCAAGCCACAACCACTTCAAGCCTGCTAAGACAACACCACCACAACCAGAACAAAGCCTAGCCATCCACTTCCCAAGACTAGGCCACAACAAAGCTCAGCCAACAGCCCAACAAACCCAACACAACAAAAACAGCCCCCAGCCAAAAACAGCCTATCACTGCCTTTCTAAACAAGGTCCATGGGGCCCCACACAATCAAACAAGCCTAACCAACCCTCAAACCTATGTCTTGGGAAGGTCCTCTACAACTTTCCCCAGGACTTCCCTCCCCAGAAACAAACACACCAAGAGTTAGCTTAGGGACAACTTCAGACTGTCCAGATTTCAGCCTTTTTGCAGTAGTTAACATGTCACTATCAGACTTTCCTCTTATGATCAAACAACCTCGAGGGCCTTTTAGAGGGACCTTTGGCATCCATCCCACTTCAGTTGAGCTCAAGAATCAAGCTCAGAAGTCCACCCCTCCACCAGTTTCAACCCCAACAAACCCATTAAGGCAGATTGTCCTATTAGAACTACTTTTCTACTTTATTGCTTTATGCTGAACAATGTAGCTGTTATTTCTGTTTCTTTTGCAAACCCATTGTGGCCCTAGGATGTAATGAACGAATAGGATGTAATCTCCTTGCCTATATAAGGCCTTTTCCTAATGAATGAAAGACAGATTTGAAGTAAAACATAAAACTGAAACCTTGTTTCTGTTGCATCTCTTGGCTGTGTGCTTGAGACAACTTCCTTTGCTTTGTGCTTGGAAGTGAGCTTGGGTCCTTAGCTGTGTGCTGGGATCAAGGTTCAACCCTCAACCATTGGCTTTGTGCTTTGGTTAAGGTCCTATCCTTGTTCTTTAACAATCATTCAAACAGAAACAGAGTACTTGCAAGTGTCTTAATCTTAGCTCAATTTGTCATTGTTTAGTTGTCTTTTCTGAATAGTTTCAGTGCAAATTGGTTATCAGAGCTTTGGTTTGTGAGTTCATCTACCTAACTACATTAAAAACACAAAATACAACCATGAGTGAAGAGAGAATCACAGGTATTGAAAACACAGTTCAAGATCTTGTCAGAACTGTAATGGAGGTCTCTAGATCTGTCAATGAACTCCTTGAGGGCCAACAGAACAATGATACAAGGGGAGGCAGAGGTCGAGGAAGAGGAGCACCTTTCCCACAAGGTGGAGTAAGGAGGAGACAACCTGTAGATCAGTTTGAAATGTCAGATTCAGATGGCTCAGATCACAGCTTCTCAGACACCAAGACAAAGATATCAAGGTAGAGATTCCTGACTTTCTAGGTAGCTTGAACCCTGATGATTTCTTAGATTGGCTAAGGTCTGTAGAAAGAGTCTTTGAGTTTAAAGGATACACTGATAGAAAGGCTTTTAAGGTTGCTATCATGAAACTAAAAGGCTATGCCTCACTTTGGTATGAAAACATGAAAACCTTGAGGGTTAGAGAAGGGAAAGAACCTGTAAAGTCATGGCTCAAACTGAAAAAGAAAATGAGAGCTAAGTTTGTCTCTAGGGACTACACTCAAGACATGTTCATTAAGCTTACTCACCTAAAGCAAGACCAAAGACCTTTAGAGTCCTACCTAAGAGACTTTGAACAACTCACTTTGCAATGTGAGGTTGTTGAGAAATCTGAACAAAAGATAGCAAGGTTCTTAGAGGGTTGGATGAAAGGATAGCTAGCAAAGTCAGGCTACAAAACATATACTCCTTTGAGGAAGCTGTCAACTTGTCTTTAAGGGTAGAAAAATTGGGAAAAGGAAAGGCCAGTGCTTCTAAGACACCTTCCAGAACCCCCACCTTCAAACCTTTTGTAGGAGTTAAGATAGGAGAACCTGTGGTTCCTGTTAAGACTCCTTTCAACCTGGATAAAGGCAAGGCTGTTGAGGCAGGCCAAAGGAAGACTACCCCTCTCAAAAAGTGCTTTCAATGTCAAGGGTATGGACATTTTGCTAGATAATGTCCATCTAAAAGGGCTCTGAGTACCCTAGAAGTAATCCATTGGGGAGATGATGAAGTGTTGGTCTGTGATGAAGAGATGGAAGAGCCTGAGGTAGAGGCTAATGAGGAGTTGATAGAGCCTGATGCAGGGTTAAGTTTGGTAACATGGAGGGTAATGCATACTCAACCACAACCTTTGGAAGAGGACCAAAGACACCAGATCTTTAGGACCAGATGTACCATCAAGGGTAGAGTATGTCACCTCATTATTGATGGGGGAAGCTGCACTAATGTGGCCTCCAAAACACTGATAGACAAGCTAGCTCTACCCACCAAAGACCACCCCCTACCTTACAAACTCAGATGGCTAAACAAAGGGGCTGAGATCAAGGTGGATAAACAATGTGTTATACCTTTCTCAATTGGTAAAGGGTATGTGGATGAGAGTCTTTGTGATGTTCTACCTATGGATGCATGTCACCTTCTGCTTGGGAGACCATGGGAGTTTGATAGGGATGCCCTACACCATGGGAGAGACAACACTTACACCTTCAAGTATGGGAAGAAGAAGATCACCCTAGCACCTTTACCACCTGCTTTAAAGATCAACCCAAACCCCATGAGTGAGGCTTCCAAAGAAGTCATGTTGATAAGTGAATCAGAAATAGCACAAGAGCTAAGTGATCTACAACCTGTGTACATATTGCTAGTCAAGGAGACTGGGATGAGTATCATTGATATCCCTGAAGAGGTCAAATCTATCCTAGAAAGTTATGGTGATGTCTTCCCTATTGAGCTTCCTAGTGGACTGCCACCACTTAGAGGGATAGAGCACCACATTGACCTAGTGCCTGGAGCTATCTTACCCAACAAACCAGCCTACAGGAGTGACCCTAAGGCTACACAAGAGCTCCAACTTCAAGTAGGTGAACTACTCAACAAGGGCTATGTCAGAGAGTCCCTCAGTCCTTGTGCTGTACCAGCCTTGCTTGTGCCAAAGAAGGATGGGACTTGGCGTATGTGTATTGACAGTAGAGCCATCAACAACATTACCATCAAGTATAGGTTTCCCATACCTAGACTTAATGATATTCTGGATGAGCTAAGTGGGGCTCAAGTGTTCACTAAGATTGATCTGAGGCAGGGCTACCACCAAGTGAGGATAAGAGCAGGGGATGAATGGAAGACAGCTTTCAAGACTAACATGGGCTCTATGAATGGCTGGTGATGCCTTTTGGTTTGTCTAATGCCCCTAGCACCTTCATGAGGTTGATGACAGAGGTCCTAAGGCCTTACTTAGGCAAGTGTGTAGTGGTTTACTTTGATGATATTCTTATTTACAGTTCAACTAAGGGAGAACCTTTGCAACATCTGAAGTTGTTGTTTGAGGTCCTAAGAGAAAACAAGTTGTATGGCAAGCTAGAGAAGTGCACCTTCATGCAGCCTGAGGTTTACTTCCTTGGGTTCATCATCTCTAAGAAAGGGGTAGCAGTTGATCCTGAGAAAGTGCAAGCAATCAAGGAATGGCCCATTCCCAGAACTGTTACTGATGTAAGAAGTTTCCATGGATTGGCATCTTTCTATAGGAGGTTCATACAAGGGTTTAGTTCAATCATGGCCCCTATTACTGAGTGCATGAAGAAGGGAGAGTTCAAGTGGAATGAGAAGGCTGAAAGGTCCTTCAATCTGATCAAAGAGCTATTGTGCAAGTCTCCAATATTGGTTCTAACAGACTTTAACAAACTCTTTGAGGTAGAGTGTGATGCCAGTGGTCTTGGCATAGGAGCTGTGCTTACTCAAGAAAAGAAACCTGTGGCATACTTTAGTGAGAAGCTAAATGGGGCCAAGCGTAACTATTCCACATATGACAAGGAATTCTATGCCATTGTGAGGGCATTGAATCATTGGGGACACTACTTGAAGCCTAAGCCTTTTGTGCTTCATTCTGATCATGAGGCTCTCAAATACATCAATGGAAAACACAAACTCAACCCCAGACATGCCAAATGGGTAGAGTTCTTGCAATCCTTCTCATTCTCCAGCAAGTACATAGAAGGTAAGAACAATGTTGTAGCTGATGCATTGTCTAGAAAGTCTGTAATGTTGACCTTCATGGAGCAAAGGGTGTTGGGGTTTGAATTTATGAAAGAGCTCTATCAAGAGGACCCAGACTTCAAGCATGAATGGGAGGTACACCAAGAAGGGCAAGTCAAGAAAGGGAGCAAGTACACAGCTCAAGAAGTATACTTATTCTATGGAAACAAACTGTGTGTGCCTAAGGGACCTTATAGGGGACTACTGGTCAAAGAGGTTCACTCCAATGGCCTTGCTGGTCACTTTGGGGTACAGAAGACCTATGACATCTTACAAGATCAGTTCTATTGGCCTAAGATGCTCAGTGATGTGCAAGATGCCCGCAAAAGATGCAGATCTTGTCAACTAGCCAAGGCACACTTTCAAGCAGGCCCTTACACACCACTTCCAGTACCCAACAAGCCATGGGAAGACCTCAGTATGGACTTTATTGTAGCCTTACCTAGAACTCAAAGGGGAAAAGATTCAATCATGGTGGTTGTAGATAGAGTCAGCAAGATGGCACATTTCATTGCTTGTAAGAAGACTGAGGATGCATTGGGGGTAGCTGAACTATACTTTAGGGAGGTTGTCAAGTTACATGGGGTCCCTAGAAGCATTGTCTCAGATAGAGACACAAAGTTCATGAGCCATTTCTGGAGAACCTTGTGGAAGCGATTGAAGACTAGGTTATTGTTTAGTACTTCTCACCATCCCCAAACTGATGGGCAGACAGAAGTCACTAACAGAACACTAGGGAAGATCTTAAGGAGCATTGTTTCTAAGTCATTGAAAGATTGTGACCTCAAGCTAGCACAAGCTGAGTTTGCCTTCAACAGAGCTCCCTCCAGCAGCACAGGTAAAAGTCCTTTTGAAACAGTTTATGGCACTAATCCTCTCATGCCTACAGACCTAGCACCAGTCAAAGGAAACAAGGCAAGCTATGATGCACAGAAAAGAGTTGAGCAAATGATACAGATTCATGAGCAAGTCAAGAAGCAGATTGAAAGGTCCAATGAGTTGTACAAAGCCAGGTCCAAGGGGCCTAAGAAAGCAAGGGAATTCAAAGCAGGAGATCTTGTATGGTTGCATTTAAGAAAAGAGAGATTTCCAGACAAGAGGAGAAACAAGCTCATGCCAAGGGCTGATGGACCATTTGAGATATTGGAGAAGATAGGCACCAATGCTTACAAGGTGGCTCTACCAGGAAGCTATGGTGTACATGGTACTTTCAATGTTGGAGACCTGAGTCCTTACCATGGTGAATCAGATGATGAAGGTGAGGAAGATTTGAGGGCAAATCCTTTTCAAGAAAAGGAGGTTGCAACGAGAGTATGTGACCAAGCCAAGACACGAGCCATGACACGAGCTCAAGACAAGACACAAACTCAAGACAAGACTCAACATCAAAACAACAACCTACATTCAGACAACACCATGACCAGCTATGACAATGTTCTATTCAGTCCAAGCCACAACCACTTCAAGCCTGCTAAGACAACACCACCACAACCAGAACAAAGCGTAGCCATCCACTTCCCAAGACTAGGCCACAACAAAGCTCAGCCAACAGCCCAACAAACCCAACACAACAAAAACAGCCCCCAGCCAAAACAGCCTATCACTGCTTTTCTAAACAAGGTCCATGGGGCCCCACACAATCAAACAAGCCTAACCAACCCTCAAACCTATGTCTTGGGAAGGTCCTCTACAACTTTCCCCAGGACTTCCCTCCCCAGAAACAAACACCCCAAGAGTTAGCTTAGGGACAACTTCAGACTGTCCAGATTTCAGCCTTTTTGCAGTAGTTAACATGTCACTATCAGACTTTCCTCTTATGATCAAACAAACTCGAGGGCCTTTTAGAGGGACCTTTGGCATCCCTCCCACTTCAGTTGAGCTCAAGAATCAAGCTCAGAAGTCCACCCCTCCACCAGTTTCAACCCCAACAAACCCATTAAGGCAGATTGTCCCATTAGAATTACTTTTCTACTTTATTGCTTTATGCTGAACAATGTAGCTGTTATTTCTATTTCTTTTGCAAA